>VWZY01005978.1:729789-758949 GCA_013399075.1 Chloroceryle aenea | reverse complement strand
TGAGCTGCCGCGCTCCTCCGCAGCCGCGCAGCCCCGTCCGGCGTCGGATGGCCGGAGCCGCAGCAGCCCCCGCTGTGCGGTGCCTTTATGTGGCCGTCGGCCTTCGCTGGCTGCGATTTCTCTACGGGGTGTTTTGTTGTAGCCGTGGATGTAACACGTAGACGTAAATGCAGCTGTTTGATGACCGCGTTTCAGGCAGCAAGACAAAAATCTCGTTTACTGTTGTTGTCTTTGTCGTTTTAGGCGGGTTTAGAGTGTGGCTGCTTTATGGGTGACCACAATAAAGGACTTTAAAATGGATATGTTAGCTTTTAATGCCCAGTCTTTGTCGGTGAAGGGATTGTGCTGTTCTGCACGTTATTTTATGAATTGGGTTCTTCTGCTTAAGGTTTTCCCATAAGCAGGATGCTTCTCGTTGCATTTCTATTGGTTGCTGCATTAAAAATCACGGGGGAAAAAAAACATAGCCTGTAATGTCTTCAGGGGAGGATAATTTTCTTTTATTCTTACTGGACGTAAATGTTAAAAGAGAAGATAATTAGAAAACGTCTGGCTTGGATTTTTTCAACCCTGTATGAATTTATATATTATGTCAGACTGCTCTGTATCCGAGCTTGGTCGTTTGGATTTAATCAGAGCGTCGTGTACAGCATACAAATACCTGCAGCTCCCGAGTCAGCGCGGTGTTGTGGGTTACTTTATTGTATGCAAACAAGACTGGATATTATTTAGATGAAATTCATCATTTTAAAGGAGCTCTTAAGGGCTCGTTGTGCAAACACGCTTCATGTGAGCACACATTGCCTGAACATAATGGGAATAGGTGTTTGTGTGAGCTGGGGAGAGGCTCAGCGCTTGCAGGATTGCACTCTTTAGGATATATCAGAATGTATTAAATACCTGTTCGTTTATTTATGTAGATTTATTAAGCTGTAATTAGCATTTTGTAGAATTTTATGCTGGCAAAATTTGAAATATGACAACGATGCCTGGAAGCCAGCAAATTAATTTGGAGCTTCGTTGTACCTCTGGGTACAAGAATTACACCTTTTTTATTCCTGGGAAGGGTAGAAGTGCTGAGGCACTCACTTTTTTTTTTACCCCTTACTCCTTAAGATACTTTGAAGATCTCTCAATTTAGGGTGTTTTCTGAAACTGTTCTCAAAGAAAATGAAAACATTCATGGTCATTTAATGATAATTTAATGTGAAGAGTAAACCAAGAGTAAATCCATGTCTGTACTAAGAGCAGTGTTTGTAAGGGCCTGGGCTCTTGGCACATTTTCACTCGAGTGTTGCTATTCTGTGTTCTTTCATAGGCCCAAACTGCCAAAAGCTGTCTTTGATTTTAAGAAATACCTTTTACAGCAGTAATTTACATCGGTGTTCCCCCTCTAGACAGAGAGGTCACGTATTCTACTTTTTACTCTCAAATTCCTTGCCTGGTCTCACCTGAGCTCTACGTAAGGGTTTCAGTATAAGGAACTGAAATAGGTTAAAATCAACCTTTTCCTGAGGCTACTTAGGAAGAGAACTGTTTTTCAAAACAGAAAACCAGGATCAGATCTATGCAGAGCTCTAAAAAAATGTAGCCTTGAGGCACTGTTCTGGGAGCCTCGGTTTAGGTGTCATTAGATTCTTCGTTTTGGCATCTGGTGGTGATGTACCCCTCCTAGTGCAAGATACCAAGGGGTAATTAAAAGAAAAAATCGATGAAAATATTAATGGAATGCTGTAAAGTGATACTGTTTTACTGGCTGATGCTAATAAAGAATTTTCACAGTATTTTCTTCTAAAAAGAAGAAAGGGAATTGAGACGTAAAACTTGAGATCTTAATTTAAGCAGGAGACAAGTTTAGCATTATGACACTGTGCAGAACTGGGGCTTTCTGCCTCTGTCCTTTTGGATCACTTCTTCGACGTGTGGGTTTATAACAGGCTGTGCTACAGAAAGAACCACAGTTAATCACTCTTCCCCATTTTTTTGCTGCTTCCCATAATAAGATTTGCATGCACAGGTAGCCTGTGAATCCAAATAGTCTGCATTATTCAAATCTCTGAGCAGAAATACCCCAGTGTAGCAGAACTGTGGCCCTTACCTGCTGTTAATTGCTCCAGCAAGGGCTTTTCCTTCTCTCACTGCGTGTCTAAGATCCAAAAGTAGATAGAAAAGGAGAAATCTGCGATTGCATAGTTGAGGCACCTCTCTCCTTTGTCTGCCCTGAGGGTTTAGCAGTGCAATTAAGTAAGGGTTGGATAGGAGCTGCTTCGAGGGTTTAGTGCCAGTCTGTCATCATCATCGTTGCTGGGTTTACTGGAAGTTTAAGGTGCTCGTAGTACGCGCGGCACAGAAGGTGCCATCCTGTACCTTTGGTAATTTTTACAGTTCTGTCACCTACTAGGAAAATACTCCTTTTAGTGATAATTTGCTTTCCTTGCAGAAGTTTTAATTTAAATTAAAATTATAGTCTTTGTATTGAATTTTCTATGTAGCACAGTATGCAATATCTTTGGGCATCTGATTATATAATCTGAAAATAAATTAAACTGCTTATTAAGAAGAAGAGCCTAGTATACCCTTCCTGTAATCTCAGCTTGGTGTAATTTAAGGTATTTTTTCATATCCACTTACACTAAAAAAGAAGGATTATCGGAGTGCAACGGCAGTAGTCAGGAAATGGCAGAGTATTGCATTAATTCTGAAATTGCTATATTAAATTAGCCCTTTATGGTCTAGAGCTGTATCTTATTCTGGAACAGCAGATATTCATTGGCTACCGTGAGAGTTTCTGATGCCCATGGTGATAGTGGTGGAGCCTTGCTTCATGGTTCTGAAGCTGCAATTCTTACAGTGGTGAAAGAATTTGATTTTGGAGCTAAAACTTCAAACTACATTGAAATCTGATTGTATGGGTGGAATCAGGCTCCTTAACTCCCTGACTGCTTTCCTCATTCGTGTTTGTCTTGTGCTTTTACAATGCTAGCTGGGCTCTGGACCCAACTTACCCTGCCAGGAAACGACACCAGGGAGTTCTTGTAGCTCTGCAAGAAGGATGCTATGTCATTGTTGTCTCCAGGAGTTAGTGTTGTAAAGAGAGAAGTAGATTTGAGCAAATATTAGGGGGAGAAATTGTTGAAAGGGTGATCGTGACACCAGGTGATGCAAGTTCTTTGGTTCTTTTGTATTCTCAGTAAAGTTGAAACTTCCTTGAGGTGGATCAGTGACTTTTTCTTGCGTTGCTGTCCTTGTGGACTGCTTGCTGCTGCTTTTGCTTCAGGCTTTCAAGACTAAGCAGAAGGAGCAATCTCTGCTCAGTTCTTTCCTTGACACTGAAGGTGCACTGAGCATGGATTGTGTTTTTCACATACTTCTTTCTCTGGTTACTCTGGGTTTTTTTAACATGAAAAAATACAGAACAAAAGACAAAATCTTACACCTGCCACGTGTGTCTTGGCCTGCACAGAGTAGGAATTGTGCATTGCTTGCCAAAGTGAAGGCATTTAGCACAAGGATATAAAAGGAGGCAAAGCAATATAGCACTAAAGTTGACTTTTGACTTACCTCACCCTGGTGGCTTTCTGCCTGGCTGGAGTGACATCTGGAGCAGGCTGAGTCTGGTGCCTGGCACAGTGGCCACCGCCTGGTTCTGCAGGTCAGCCCAGTGCCATGTGGCCCTTGGCACTGATGGTGCCAGTGTCTCCCTTCTCGATGGTGACTTGGTTTGGTACCAAGGATCCAGTGCTACCACTTCTGGTGAGCCACAAGTGCTGCAGTAAACAGAGTGACTGCCACTAAGATTTTTCAGGTTTTAGGGTGTTTTACTGTGGATTCTGGTGCCTGCAACCGATAGAGCTTCATGTTTTAAGAGATGAGCGTCATGGATACTGCAAAGTTGAGTTTACTCCTGGGTTAATGTGATACTGTGAGTTGTGTTAGGGTACCTTTGTCTCTGGGTCTCTTGATTGAGGCTTAGAACTATCTCGGGCATTTCAGGCACTTAAACCCATTTATTCTTACAGCTTGGCTTACTTTATTACCCTCCTTGCCTGACTGTGTTAGCTCCTATCGCTGTTGGGATTCATTTCATTGCAGTAGGGTTGTCAAACACGTTGTGCCACAAAATACTTGAAGTTTCTATTGTATTTTGGATTTAGATGCACAAACTTAAAACAAATTCTTGCTGTAGGGTTGGGGTCAGCTTTTTATCAGATACAGAATTGCAAAATCAAGGTTGCTACCACAACAGCAACAGTACCATATTTTGGGGAGTTTCTCTTAAAAGCATTTCTACTTCTTTATTCCTCTCCACACCAGCCAGTTCTGGGTCATTCTGACTTGAGCTCTCACTTTGTGTTCACTTCCCACAAGTCTTCATTTTCTGTGTGATGCTGTCGCTTATTTCTGATTCTTGGATATGAGAGGGCAGGAAAATAGATTTTAGTCTTGTGCCACAGGTCTTCTAAGCTAGAGGTTTTTCACCTCTGAAAGCCTTGCTTTCTCTATTCTCCTGTAGAATTGCGTTTTAATGAATGCGAGAATCTNTTGCTTTCTCTATTCTCCTGTAGCTGTTTCTACAATCAGTTCATCTGCACTGAGAAGTTGTGTAAAAGTCTTTTGGTTTGTAGTAAATAGCAAAATAGTCCTGAATTCCTACACTTCAATGCTTAGTAACAATGCAAATAGCATATTAATTTATCCTTCTCCCTTGCATCTTTTGGAAAAGCTCCGTTAAGGAAATACTGTGTGCTTTTCTCTTCTCTGAAAGCAGGTTTGAGTAGCTGTACCTTTGGAAGGAGATTTAGCACCCTCAAGAGACATGATACCAGAAGTGGAGATCTTGGTAAAACTGAGTTTAGTTAGAGGCTCAACATTTGCTCTCCACGTGTGAAAATTCATAGATGCCATCGGAATTGCGTTTTAATGAATGCAAGAATATCCAAAGTAAAGCTCAGAGTAAACCAGCCACGGCTGCGTGGCAAGGTGTGAGGAACTGGAGCCATTCTAAAAGATTGAAGTCAACGGGCAAGTCTGACAGAAGTCAGGAAGCAGAAGCCCCTAAGCATTAAGGGGAATTAGAAGAGACAAATCACTTGTTTAAATCAAAAGCAAAGCAAGAAAACCAAGCTGAAGATGTACCAGTGAAGGGTAACAGTGGGGGCTTCCCAGAGAGCTGGCGGGTCTGTTGTACCAGAAGTTTCCCAGGGTCAGTTTTCTGTTGGAGGGGTATTGCAGATAGCTGTGTAGGACCAGCTTTTCCCTGGCAGCACAGAAGGGACAGTGTTGAAAGATAAGATTTGTAGACTAACCTGACAGTTTTGAAATAAAATGTCAACCAATATGGATATTGCAGCCCTGGAATGGTAAATAGAGGTGTCAGCACAGAAGTCTGTTGAGCACTGTCGTTCTTCAGCAAGGATCATGGCAATGGAGATGTTGAAATAAGTTGGCCTTTCTTAGGCTTAACTGTTGCCTGTTACAATGGGTAGTTCTGCACTCTGCGTGCAAATAGAACGGGGGCCGATTGCGTTTTCTACCAGGCCTTTTGTCAGACTTTTTGATGAAATGGAAAGGTTCAAACACAGCTGCTGGGAGAGAAAATCAGCTTCAGCACTTCCGTTCCTGTCAACTGAGTGCACTGTGCAGCTTTGTCAAAATTTACCTATAATTACAGGCAGTTTTCATTCTCATCAAGCTGCAAAAATGCTTTTCATGTTCATTATGTAGCTGGGAAATGGAAGGTTTAGGCCATTTCCTCTGGTTACTGTTTGTAGAGATGAAGTAACCTCTGTGTGCTGAAGGTAACTAGAAAGCACTTTCCAGCTGAATTCAGCAGAGTATAAACAGAACTGTTCTAGGCCAGGCAGTAACCAAAGACTTCTGTAAAAAAACCTTTTAAGATCTTTACCAAGAATTCCCCACTTGCTTGGTTTCACTCGCATACGGAGTTCTTTCGATTCCTGTAGGGCTGCTTATGGATGGAAACACTGTCAGGATTTTAGCTCAAAAAATAGAAAGCCAAAAGAAGAATGCAAAGTGAATCGTAGGAAGTACTGTGTGCTTTCTTCTTGGAAGTTCTGGATAAATGCTTTTCTGTGTTGTTCAGTGTGACAAGTTAATCCAGTAGAGCAAATCGACACAACAACGCTGTTTAAGATAAATTCTGATTTTGCTTTTATTGCAGTTATTTGTGAATGAACTTAGCTGAATATGGATCCAGGTGGTGGAAGTCTTGGATTGCAAACACAAGAGTCCAAAATGCCTCACACTATGATTATGCAGGATTTTGGTAAATGGTTTAACTATTACTATTTTTACTGTTTTTCAGGGTTTTGCCGTATGTTTATAACAATGTTAAGATGTAGAGCTGAGTAACATAATGTTATTTGCATGACTTTTGAGAACTCAAAATTTAAGATGGTATATAATATGTCTTTGTATACTTTGGTTACTGATCTTGAAATTGTCAGTTATTTAAAAAAACTGAATTCATTCTGAAAGTGAGGGGAAACATCTGTGGCCTGAAGTGCTCTGGAAGAGACAGAAAATGTCACCTGTTGTTCAGCAGTTCTGTGGCGTGTGTTCTTCTGCTTGAAATCCCATTGGGTAGTTGTTACATCTCCAACATACCGACAGGCAGGAGATGCAAATAACATCTGGCACACACGAAACAACAGCTTTTGTCAGCTTACCTGGCGTGCCGACGCTGTTCTGCTTTCGGGTGTTTCAGTAGATGTGGTGGCAAGTCATGATTTTGTCTGTGGGGCAGCAGATAACCTGATGTAGGTGACAGTTTACAGACAAAGTTAACTCTGCATGTTCACATGTGCTTAGCAGTCTTCTGTCAAGAGCATCAGTCCTAGGACTGTACTGACATAAGAGAACTTGTTTCTAAATGGAGGAGTTTTGTTTTTTTTCAATGAATACTGTTTCTTTTGGTGGCAGTGCTAAATAACCTCAGCAGTTCTGAAGGTTTAGAGAAAGGACAGCAGCAAATCTCCTCTCTTTCCTTTGTGAGTCTCCATTTCTGCATTATGTCAGGAGATGACCTTCTCAGCTATTGGGAAGGACCATTTCTTTGTCCTGACATGAATTAATATCCTTCAGAGTGTACCAAAATAATTGCATTTGCAGAACAATTCTGAGTATTTTTTTTCTTTTTTCATTCTGATAAAAACATTTTCTTGAGTGCTTCATCCCTTGAAGATTAAAACTGACATTTATGTGCTTGCATTAAAACAAGTTGCTGTGCATTCTTTTTTCATGTATAGAAAAGTAGTCTGCAAATGTGACTGGTCAGTTAACCTGTTAATGAACAACAGGTCTCTGCTTGTAGCTGTTCTTGCAGCTTAGCAAGTTGTTGAAAATAGTACTAGAAATATCACAACTCAGTATTTATTTTCATGCAGTCTAAACAATGAGAGTCCTTTAATTTGAATGGCAATTAGTGTGTCGTTCCCACACTTGCAGTATCGTGCAGTAATTCTGTGAAGGTACAGACTGCTGCTGTCACCAAATGTTTCTAACTGCTCTTTATACAAAGATGAAATTGCAAACTGGCCTGCAGTTCCGAACATCCCAGCACTGTAAAATCTACATCTGGGGCAAGTTTACATTATGTCTTAAAGGAGTGGCATGTTTTGTTTTTCTTAACTTAAAGAATACAGGCTGCTTTGGGTAGTCTTTACTGGGTGAAATGCAAAACGTGGCTTGTTGAAAAGTAACAGGTTTGTGCATCTGCATTTAACTTATATGTACGGTTATTCTGTTCCTTAGATAAACTAACTGCCAATGTGATCATTTTAACACTCTTTTCCTCATTCATAATTGTTTCATAGTGGCTGGAATGGCTGGCACTGCTCATATTGATGGAGACCATATTGTTGTATCAGTCCCCGAAGCTGTCCTAGTTTCTGATGTTGTTACCGATGATGGGATAACTCTTGATCATGGCTTAGCAGCTGAAGTTGTCCAAGGACCTGACATCATCACCGAGACTGATGTTGTAACAGAAGGTGTAATAGTTCCCGATTCCGTTTTGGAAGCTGATGTTGCTATTGAAGAAGCTTTAGATACCAGTGATCACGTTCTGACTTCCGATCTGATAACAGAAACCGTTAGAGTTCCCGATCAGGTTTTTGTGGCTGACCTTGTGACGGGTCCCGATGGACACTTGGAGCATGTGGTGCAAGACTCCGTGTCAGGAGCCAACTCGCCTACGATGGTTTCAGAAGAAGTTCTTGTAACAAACTCAGATTCTGAGGCAGTCATTCAAGCAGCTGGCACCGTTCCTGGCTCCACGGTCACTATAAAAACAGAAGACGATGATGATGGCAAGAGTACATCTGAAGACTACTTAATGATATCTTGTAAGTTAAACAAAGGTAGATAGAAACAGGAGATTATCTGACATAGAAGTGGTCTGGTGGGGAGAAGTTCCTGTAACTGGACTTGCTGCATTCTGTACTGGAACACTCAGTAGTCTGTGGCCCAGTTAATTCTTGGAGTCTGGATTTGGGGTTTTATCACAAAAAGTAATCCGTTGTCACTGATACAGCAAGAAAAAGTGTGACATTGATGCTGAGGGTGTCTGTCTGTGTTTCTGAAACAAGATATTCCTGAAAATTAAGAAAAACCCATTGGAAAGTTAAAACATTACATATATTTTGCCTTTATTTTTTTTAAATCCCCAGGTATATAACCACGTTATGTAGATTTGTGCAAAAATAATGCATTGGGTTTAGTCAGTAGAATCCAACAAAGCCTTAGATTTTTAAGATGCATGACTGATAAAGTTTTCTCTTGCTTGTCTACAAAACACTGTTTTTTAGCTGTTTTAAGAATTCTAATGGGCATTTTATTGTGCTGTCGTAGACTGAATTTGACATCAGGGGGTTGTGTGCATTAATTGGTTGGCTCTCTACCACTGGAAAGGGGCTGCCCATTTCAGCTTCCACACAGCATTCAACTCTGAGGAACCAGGATGGTCCTACACTGCTTGTTGACTGGGCTACTGAAAGGACCTTACATTTCTTCAGCAGTTAAATTATACTCAGGATACCAGTTTTTGTTGTTAGATAAATTTGATAAAAGGTACTATAGTTCATTTTAGATTTTTGACTTCCCCAAATGAGTTATTGAAATGTGAGGAGGTCAAACCAGATTTTATTTAGTCAGAAGCAATATGTTAAAAAAATGGCAATGCCAAGCACGTCAAAGTGTCAGTCTGTTCACAGCAGGCTGCATTTCTTGAGAATTTCAAGACTGAGGACATGACTGATGGGTGATGAGAAGGGTTTCAACATTCCTTAGCATTTATGTCCCTTATGCAATATACATTTTTGTTATTTACTTTTTGTTCCACATAGGGTGGACAGTGATGGGTTTTTTACCGTCCTGTCATTACTGTTATTCCACATGTCACTACCAGAAGTCAAAAAGGGGTTTATGGAAAAAGAAACAAAACCAAATGAGTCTAAAAGCAAATTAGACCTACAACAGAACAATTGCAGTGTGTTTGTAAGTAAAGGAACACCATTTTTACAGTCACTTGTTTCATTGAAAAAATTCCTCCTTTCTGACAGAGTACTTCCGATGAGTTGTATTCTGTAACTGCGGTGTTTCCAACTGCTCCTTTGTAATTGTAAGTAAAGTCATCTTTGGAATTCCTTCTGAGATAGCCAAGTGTGAGTGATAGTGATGATCACTGTGCTTTCACCAGAGCATCTTAAACTTTTAGTAACAATTATGTATATAATTGGGATATGCCTGAATAATCACAGTTGGAAACTACATTATTAAGCTAGAATTTTGTTTTAAGGAATCATTTTGGATAAATTAAGGCACTCATTGAATCACAGAATTGTTTAAATTGGAAAAGACTTTCAAGGTCATTGAGTCCAACTGTTAAACCAGCACTGCCAAACCCGCCACTAAATCTACAGAGATTTAAATCCCTTTAGGGTTGGTGATTGCACCACTGCCCTGGGCAGCCTGGTCCAGGGCTCAACAACCTTTTCAGGGAAGAAATTGTTCCTCAGCTCCAACTTAAACCTCCCCTGGCACAACTTGAGGCTGTTTCCTCTTGTCCTGTCATTAGTTCATTGGGGAAGAGACCGATCCCACCTGGCTCCAGCCTCCTGTCAGGGGGTTGTTGAGAGCCAGAAGGTCTCCCTTCAGCCTTCTTTTTTTTCAGGCTGAACAACCTCAGATCCCTCAGCTGATCCTCACAAGACTGGTGCTCTGGATGCTTCACCAGCTCCATTGCCCTTCTCTGGGCATGCTCCAGCCCCTCAATGTCCCTCTTGGAATGTGGGGGCCAGAACTTAACACATATTTCAAGGGGTGGCCTCCTCAGTGCTGTGTCCAGGGGGATGATCTGTGCCCTAGTCCTGCTGGCCACACCAGTGCTGATACCAGCCAGGGTGCTGGTGGCCTTGAGTTGTCTCATCTTGAGTCAGCTGTTGACCAGCACGCCCAGGTGCTTTTGCATAAGGCAGTTTCCAGCCTCTCATCCTCAGGCCTGTAGCATTGCAGGGGATTGTTGTTTGTGACACAAGTGCAGGACCCAGCTCTTTGGCCTTGTTGACCCTCATCCCATTGGCCTCAGCCCATCAATCCAGCCTGGCCAGATCCCTCTGTAGAGCGTCCTACACCCTGGCAGATCAACACCACCCAACTTGGTGTCATCTGCAGACTTACCAAGGGTACCCTAGATCCCCTTGTCCAGATCATTGGTAAAGATGAGGTCTCTTGCCTCTGCTAGCTTCAGAAGCTGTGTTAGCTGGGAGTGCCAGCTTGACCTGACCAAGTATCTGCTCTTGAGGTTTTTTTTTCTCAGCAGAAATGAATCAATCTTATGCAGTTCTTGGTTTTTTGGTTTGTTTTTAAATTAGCCTGCAGTTTGTTATGTTCAGGAAGTTCATCAGTTGTGTAGAATAGGTAAATGCCTCAGTTTTTCAAGCAGTTTAAAACCCCTTTTACTTACTTATATTTCTAAATTGTCAAATCTTTAGTAAATATTGTAGGAAGTTAATGTTCTGCTGTTTCTTTTGGGGGGTGTATATGGAATTGTTGAACTTTTTTGTCATGTGATATACACCAAAATGATAGTTTTGAAGAATCTCAGAATCCTTGGCTGTCTTTTAATGAAATTTAACATCTAAGAAAGGGGGACTTTATATAAAATGACAGCTAATGTCCTTGGGGAATTCCACCAGCTCTTCTGTGGAGCACATTGTGAGAACTTCTAAAATACTAAGCTTTAGGTTGTGAAGCTGAGCGTGGAGTTTTAGCTTCTCTTACTCTCTTGTTGAGGGTTACAGTCTGAATACACCAAAAGGTGATTTTTCTCCACTTCAAGACACCATTCCCGTGTATTTATACCCTACTGGTAATGATATTTTTGTCCAAATACCCTTTGGAAAACAGTAAGTTTGTCTCACTAGTTGTGCAGACTGCCTGTGTGTGACTTTGTAATGGGAAATCTTCACTAGAAGGTTATCCCCACTCTCCAGATGAATCCAGCTTTTCAAAATCAGCCTCACAAGCTTAAGACTTAACAGTCTTTTCTGGATAGGTTCTCAACGCAGGCCAGGGGCTGTGCAGGATCCCTTGCTTGAACTCTGCAGAACACCCACTCAAAAGGGGAGCTAATAGAGAAGCAGTGCCCGCGGTGTGATCGTGAACCCAGTCGTTTCCTGCCGGGATGGGAGAACGACCACCAGTGCATCCCGTTTTGCCAGGGAGGAGTCAGCACCCGTGGAGCTTAAAGCCTCCCCTTTTTTGTTTTTCAGGTTTGCGATATTCAGACCCACAGCGGATTGCCAGCTCCCGATCCGTGTGTTGGCCCTGCATGCACTATGTTGGTGACCTCATACCCACCAAAGAACAACACTGGAGCTGGCCTTTAGGGGTAAGGTACTGTTCCACCACCGCCTCCTTTTTAGTGTATTACAGTGTTACCTAATTTGCTAAACATTTTAACATTACTACTCCTCTATTGTAACCCACGGGATATAAAATAAGTATATTAGAAAAATAGGACAAATTGTAACACCACGGGACTTATCTTGCCCTCATGTTATCCCTACGGGCTCCTATGGTGGGTGTGATATCACCAGCATAGTGCATGCTGAGGCATCACATGAATTGGGAGCTGGCAATCCACGGTGAATCTGGACATCACACACCTGAAAACAGCGAAGGAAGGTAAGTTTCAAAGTGGAAGTGTGCTGAGTTTTCCTTTAGACCTTGTTTATTCAGGAGGATTCAGCATATATTTATAAAGGTTCTCTGTTGTGTTTTTTCAGTTAATTTTAAGTGACGAGATAATAATACGTAGTGCTTCTGGTGGATGAGTCAGATCTGGAAGGCACTTTGCTATTCCATTGATATAAAGTAAGCATTCCCGATCCTGAGAACTAGCACTGAGAAAAGTCATCAGCTAATAGAGCACTGATGGGTTGGCACTCTGTCACTGAGGTCGTATTACTTAGACAAGAGAATATTTTCATGATCTGCTTTAGAAAAAGTCCTCCTGTTTTGGAACTTCTCAAAGATGACGTGGCCTTCTGTGTTGCTTGTTTCCCCCCTTATCTAAATGTGCTTTAAAAACAGATTGAAACCATGAAATTTCTGTTATATAAGACAGCAATTTCAGTGCTGATTCAGTGTCTTTTGTTGTTGAGGTATTTGAAACGAAAGGCAACATCTTGCAGTCTTTACTGGTGTCATGTTCTCCATACAGTTTATTTTTTTCACCTTTTGTTGGAGTACACTTGAGGTTTTTTAGAGAAGTGATGCCAGAGGCCCTGGATACACTGGATTCCTGATAGGTTTCCATTACTTCAGCTTAAATTGTAGGGACTGAAGACCTTTGAAAACACCCAGGATGGCTGATGGTGTGGGAGTAACCACTGATTTTAAAAATAATGTAAATTTGCTCCTCTAAGACAGGGCTTCCTGATTTCTTTGCAGGATATTGAAGATTTGGGGGCTTTACCTGAAATGGTAAAACACAGGGTATGAGCATACCTGCTAGATTCATGTATTTTACTTTATATTTTGGTCTGAAAAGATTTATACCTATAAAAATTGGAAAATCCTCTGTTTTCCTTATGTAATCTTCCTTGTATTGCAATCGATGTCCTGGTACAAGGCAACCACCCCAAATTGTGCATTATTTTCTTAGGTTATCTTGCCAGCTACATAGTGGTGCACAGTGATTGTCACCCAATCTTAGTTAAATAGTGGGAAATTTTTGCCATAAAGAAAACCTGTCCCAAATACGTGATTACTCCACTGTTCAGTAGGCAGTTGCTGTTGTTAGATGCCTTCCAGCATGGAAATGCTTGCTTTATTTTCAGCAGTGGAAATGTTCAGTGTACTGAAATTAAACATATTTGTGTAATTTTGAAGAATATGGATAAGAAAGTTGGATAAAGGTTAAAAGCCTTGCAGAAAAGGAAATGGTCTTTAATAAATTCAAACATAGTAATTGTATGGCAATACTCTTTCCAAGATAAATATGTTACAGCATCTTCCCTTTCCTGTTAGTAGAGGATGTGTAAATCCTCTCCTTAATAACTCCGTTCTTGCTGCATAAAAAAATCTCAAGTAGCAGATGCAGTATCACTCCCGTACTGGATAGAGAGATAAACTGATAACCTGACCCTGCTACACTTGGGTGTCAAAGGAATATGCCCAGATCCCTATCGTGGCCCTCTCTCCCCTGCAGGGTTGACATGAACACCACACAGCACAGGCTGGTTTCTACCTGTTTGAGGTGTTGAGGCAATGATTTTAATAGAGACTCAGAGTGTTTTCTTATTAAAAAGCAAAAACTTTTCCCGAGGGAATTTTTATTCTATTCTACTGATGCAAGTTTGTTATTTTGTTAGCCAAGCAATCAATCTCTCCTTTACAAAAAAGAAACAGCTAAACTGCATTTTTTTTAATGCTTCCCTTTAATTTTCAACAAAATGCATAATTACCAGAGGTTCTAAAATGAAAACAAATGCTTACTTGTGCTTACCTCTGTTATATCTACTTCTGTCCTCAATAACTTCTGTACTCTTCTGATGCAGTCTGAGGTTTGTGAATAAGGTTCCTCAACGTGGGGATGAAAACCGGTGTTAGCTGGGTAGGAGTGTCCATGGGATCCCGTCTGTTAGTGGGCAGAGCTCAGCTTGGGATCCCTGTTCTGCTGCAGGAAAGGCAGGAACCGCCTCACACGAGGGAGCTCCTGGAGTAATTAAGAAAAGCTTTAACTCAGGTTCCCCTCAGTACACCTGGCTGCAGCCCACGGTGGTTTCATCGGTGCACTGAGGGCAGGAGACACAGTGGGGCACTGGGAACCACTGCAGCCATCCCAAGGTAAATTGCTGTTTCTCCACAGTGGAGTTAATTCAGGTTTTGTGTCCATTTTGTGGAGGAGCTCTCTATTCAGAGGACCTCAGTTAAGCATTGCACAGGTTTAGCTTGGCCATCTGCCCAGGAGCTGATGTTATCCACTGAGAGAAGTATGTTATTAATACACTTCAGGAAGTTAATACTGTCAGAAAGATGCTCAGTTCGGTGGCCTCTGCACTGGCAGTTTGGGGTATACACATGGATAGCTACGTGAATACCCTTTTTACCAAAACAGTGTTAATTCTGCCCTTTCCATAGTCTGAGTGTAATCTGAATGTAATTTTTGTGGTACAAATACAACGAGCATTTGGAATATATAGACCAGATAATCAGAGTGACTCAGCTGCTCACACAAAGAATGAGAAGTCAATTGGTAGAATTTGGATTCATTTCCACTGCGTCTTTTAATCAGCTGTATATATATTCTACAATAATCTTCATTAATTCATGTGTTTTCAAGTTACAAAGTGGATAAAATAGTAATTTCAGGGTGAAGATGTAGTCACATTTTTGATGCACATCTCTTTCACTGGGAATGTACTGCAAGTCATCATTCTTCAGAAGAGTTTCAGCTACTAAATCTTACCAGCATCTTAAGGATGGTGAAACTTTTTGGGACTTTTAGACTGTGGCAGGGAATTGCGGGTAGATTTTTAGCATTTTTGGATAGATGTTTAGTTTTAAGATCCTGATAAACTACTACACTTAAGGAGCAAGAACCTATTACCACATTCTCCTTGCTGACAAGCTCCCTCTTGTGTTCTTCATTCTGTAATTCCTGCTGTGTCTCCTGAGCTGCAGTAAAATGAGTTCTGAACTTCTGGAATCTCTTCTAAGTATCTTGAGATAAACTGTTTGGTAAGGGCCATTTATAAAAGGAAACCTCTACTGTGCATGGGGATAATGGTGGAGAAATCAATCGTGCTGCTGATTACTTGGATTTTTAAAAAATGTGTTTGAACCTCATGGTTATTCTCTTATCTTTACAGTGGATGATGTTGGAGAAAAATTGGACCATATAGGAAGCACTCCCTTGAAAATCAGTACCGAGGTGACAAACGACGATGTCGCTAAAGATGACGGGTTTGGTTCAGAAGTTATCAAAGTGTACATATTTAAAGCTGAAGCTGAAGATGATGTTGAAATAGGTACCTTTTAAATTCTTTATATTCTTCCACGGGGATGAAGTGTTTTGGGATCTTTTTGTTAATCATCATTACGTTTCATGTAATCCACTGACGGGATTGTTTTGTAGAATGGCATGTTGGTGGAAGCTGCCCACATGCAGTAAATACTGGGTGTGTATTAGGCTCAAGTTCTCTTTTGATAAGCAATATTCATTTTCAGACAACCAGAGCCCAAGTGTAGAAGCAGTTGGGTGTCTGCAGCTGTTTTTCCCTGACATTGTGAGACTGCGCGTCAGCAGAGAAAAGCCTCTGGAGTGGACTCCTGTCATGGAGCAGTCTTTGGTGGCCTTGATGCAGAGAAAGAGGGGAAGATTGCTGGGCCTTTAGGCATTATGGTCAGATAGTCATTTCCAAACCTAACCAAGAAATGCTCTGCAGCTCTCTTTGCAGAGAGCCAGTGCTTGCGGTGGTTTACAAGTGGGCATACAGCTAACCCGTGGTCTCTTCTTAACTTGTAAAAGCAGAGTTCCCCCTTGAGTTCTGTTGGACCACAAGCTAATAGGGCTGTTGTCTGGTTCTCTCTCCCTCTCATGGTAGTTCCGAATTAGTTCAGACTGTCTTAAGTGTTGTTGCTTGGCTTCTTCTGCAGGATGATACAGTGCAGAGCTATTAATCACGTCCTTCACAAAGTTGCCAGAGGAACTTTATCTATTTTGCTATCCTGTTTGAAATAGGCAGTATCTGCTTTGGCTGAAGAATAGTGAGTATTTCTGTAAGGCCCTGGGATTGTTGGTATTTCCTCCTTACTTCCTTTCAAGTAGGAGAAAAAGACTGCGAAGAGCATGTGCTTCCTAAGACCATGTGGAAAAGATCTAGAGAAGCAGCATCTTAATATCCTTTATCTGCTGTGACATCTGTTTGGTCTGCCAATTCCTACATGAATTGCCAGCCCTGTTCTTGAAACATGGTTTCTTCCTCTGAGCATTGGCTGTCAGTCTTGAGGGACAGCCTGCTAATGCAGCAGCGGGAAGAATCAAGATCTCTGATGGCTGAAAACTAACGTACAGCAGGGATGCTCTCGTGAGCAGACGGCAGAGCCTCTCTGGACAAAAATAGTGAAAATTGGGCTTGAGTGGCAAAATCACTTCTGTCTTGTCATAAATGTGGAAGAGTAGAACTTAAAGTATAGAAATAAGTACTAAAAATTACCAGTGGTTTTGGCTTACAGACCTAAACATAACAAATAGAAACTGAGGACCAGGGATGGAAAGTTTGGTTTGACTGCCGCTGTGGAGGTTTCCCATGCAGCCATTCCAGCAGCTGCTTCTGCATTGTACCTGATTTAGATAATCACAGATTATGCACCTCACAGTGGAGATTATTTCCTCTTTCAGTTCTTTAGACTTACCCTTTCTGTTCCAAACTGTCATCATGACCCAGTTTCTAAATTTCAGAAGTGTTTCTCTTTGCCTGCTTGTGTTGTCGGGCTGATCAGGGTACCTGCTATCTTAGTTGGCCATCCTGGCCACCACTGACCTTAAAAACACGAGGGTCCCCTTATGCTCCATTTCAGAGATACTGCCCATCCCAGTGATTTTAGCATCATCTCAGTTTTCATCTAGCGTGGGAAAACTGAAATTGCACATTTTGGTTGGAGAAGCAGAGGTGCTCCTGTTCGGTTGGAAGAAGGATGTTTGGCAAGGTCTCCTATTCACAGAACTCTTACAGGGAGGGGTGGATGGTGGGTTTGACTTGGACTCAACCACCTAAGTATTTTCCATCAGGACCATTGGTAGTAGCAAACAAGGACTCTTGGTGTACCAGGTGTTAGCTTGTTCTGCATAATCTGCATCTTCTTTACTCACTGTTGAGCCCCTCAGATGCACAGAAAACTAAGCACTGTTATTTATCTGTCTCCTTTCTCCAGCTCAAGCATCGGTGTCAAGCTCCAGGTTACAACTTGTTCTTTTGCTTCTCTTCTCATGAGACAGTTGACCCGAGCTTGTTAGTCCCTTGGAGCAGAACCATGTGGGCAGTTCTTTTCATATTCTCCTTTCCAGCTGTTTCTCTTCAGACTCTGTTGTCCCCAGGGATTCAGAGCATCACCTTTTATCCCTGCGAGTCCTCCTCTCTTGCTAATGTTCTTGTTGAAGTAGTTGGTGGTAACGTTTGCTCTCTGATGTGCTGAGAAGTGTGGCCTCAGTATAAGTTACTACTCAGTCCTGTGTAATGAGTCTAGGACAAATGCATTAGCATCTTTATGGGAGAAATTCCCTAGGAATCCATTTTTCTAAGGTGAATAAACAGGCTTTTGGAAGCAGAAGAGGGGTAAGAATTAGCTGTCCACATCTCGGGAGAGAATCTGAAGGTGGTGTTTGGGCAAATTAGAATTCCAGTCATTCTGTTGTGGGCATGGGCAGCTGTACGTGCCCAGTCACACCTGAGTTCGCTGCTACCTTGTGTAAAAAGCTCTTGATCCTTCTCGGGTGGTGGTTGTTCAGTCTGTTATTTATCAGGATGCACCGAGAGACCTTTTTCTTCTCTACCCACAAGTATCAAACTTGCATGATTTTATGAGAGGGGTGGATGTAAAAACATGTAATTGGAGATTTAGGAATTAGCTTTGTTGTAAATAAGGAAAAAAATATTTACATCTGAAATGAATCTTAACAGTGGCTTTTTACATAATGTGTTCAATTTCTTTTTCTTCAAGGTGGGACAGAAATCGTCACAGAGAGTGACTTTCACAATGGACATTCTGTAGCTGGAGTAATTGAGCAAGGAGGTGTTGGTAGAATGCAGCGAGAAAAAATGGTTTACATGGCTGTTAAGGACTCTTCTCAGGAAGATGAAGATATTAGTAAGCATAATAAGAAACATTTTTGTTTCGTACAACAATATAAACATCATTCTCAAGGACTTTTAATTTTTCTGAAGGATTCTTCAGCCTGAAGTAGTAGAAAACTAAGCTCATCTTCCCTAAAAATAAAAAGCAGGCTATAATTATTTTAAAGTGATGTGGATAAATGCACTTTGTGCATACTGTATGAAATCATTTCATTACTTATATTAAATTTAACATGTCCATGGATGAAGTTAATGAGGTTAGTCAAATTTCTCATTTTTCTGTTTTCCTACTGTGAATTGCCTTGTTGAATCAGCTTTCTGGCAAAGTGGCAAATAAATGTCATCACTTACACGTTTATAAGTTTGTATATTTGAATTTTATGTTGGTATTTGTTTTGGATTTATATTTATTGATATGTGTTTTCTCTCTTTAAGGAATGTCTGAATAAACAATGATCCCCTGAGGGAAGGGGTGGTTCTAAATGCCAAAGGAAGAAAAGTAATTTATAATGGGTATCAATCACAGTGAGAGCAAATTAAATGAAGGAAACTTTAGGATGAACACAATAAGATTGAAGATTTATTCTTCTCCTTTAATCCAGGCTGTGCTGAAATAGCAGATGAAGTTTATATGGAAGTTATTGTAGGTGAAGAAGAAGCTACAACACTTCCAGACACCCAGCTTGAAGACTCTGGCGTGAATAAAACTTTTGTCCCTGTTGCTTGGGCTGCTGCTTACGGTAGGGATCTCTATGCTTATTTTCTGAAAATCCTTCCATTATTTTCTCCCTAACCCAGATTCCAGAATCTCTGTGTGAATGTGGTAATCTCTCACCTTTCCCAGGGGTTTGGAAACAGCTCCTTCTGATCTTTTAGTTACTGAGTTGATGAAATGATGTTTTTGCATCATTCTGAACCTTTTGCATAAAGGTCCTTTACATTTTTTTGTAGTTCAATACAAATAAAACAATTCCAACAATTTTTTGCAAGGGAATGAATTTATCTTGGAGGAGGTAATGTTTGAATATTAACCAGATCTGTTGGGCCCCCCTAACTTCTAGAGCCTGAGCCCACGGAATACTTCTAAGTAGATCTTTGAAGAGGACAAAGTTAGCTCTCTTGAAGTCCAGGGTAGAAATTTTACTTATTACCCTGCTTCTTTCCCTACCAGTACCAACCTCTAGCATGTCATGGTCACTACAGCCAGGACTGCCCCCAGCCTTAACATCCACCACAAGACCTACTTTGTTTGTTAATGCAAGGTCCAGCATAGCACCTCTCCTGGTGCAGATGTTACAAAGAGAATACAAGGAATAAATGTTCCTAATCATTTCAGTTTGTAGACATGTTTTAAGCTTCTTAGTTCTTCGGGTTAGAAACAGAAAGATATAAAGGTGATCTGTTCCCTGCATCTGTCCTTCAGGTGATAGAAGTGTCTTAACCAGGAGATAATGTGAATTCTGAATATTCTTTTATTTCATACTCTTTTCTCAGATTTTGATATGTTAAATGTATATTAAGAGGCTATCAGGACATCCATGGTTTACGTTGTAATTAAACAAGTTAGTCTGTTAAAATTCATTGGCATAGTATTTCTGAGCGCCGTAGTTGGGCTGATGGAAGTGGTTTAGAGCTAGAGAGCCTGGGCATGCAGCAGTAAACACTTCCATCCAAAAGGAGGAATATACTCGAAGGTATTAAGATGAGGAATATACTCTGAGGTATTACTTACCCCTCCCCAGAACTTTGTAGTGCCTCACATAGAGGAGAGCTGAGCGGCCGCTAAGGTACAAGTCATCTTACCTGCCTGGTTCTATTCCAGAAGGATAAAGAGCTTGGATCTCAAGAACAAATTGTGGGTTGCGGATAACCTCGTTTCTGGATTGGTATCTGAGGTTATCTGCGAGGCTAAAAGTTTGCAGAAGCAAGCATGTTAATTGTGAGAAGCAGGACAGACAGTCAGCATGGCAATGGTGCAAACACAGCTTTAGTGGATGTTAGCGATTCACAAAGACGTGATTTCATTTCCCGGGCTCACAGCCACAAAACCCTGAACTGGTCGTGAACTGCACATCTCAGTTTGGGTAGAGTTAAGCTGTTGCTTACTAGCTAAGTTAGTTTTCCTCATTATCAGACTTTAAAAGCAGTCGTCTTCTAAATAAAGAATTTTAATTTATAATGACTAAAATGCCATTTTCTGCAGGAGATGAAAGAAGGCTACCGAGAAGATACGAAGATGGTCAAGCGGCAGGTAAGAACATGAAGCTGTTCTTGGTACAGCATTGCAACTAACTCTCTATCTTTGAAAATAGATGCATTTCTGTGTCAGTTCTCCTTGTTAATGCAGCAAAAAACTATCCCTAAAGTATCTCCTGAAGGACTTCAGAGTCCTCCTTTACTATTCTGAAATGAAAGCAATCCTAGACATGTTGTAGCCCCTCAGAGCAGGTGGGGGAGCTGGGAGGGTCTGCTGGGGTTTTAAAGAGTCAGGATAGAGATAATGCAGTTGTTAAGAAGCAAAACCAAGTTAAAGAAAAGGAAAGAACCAGCATAACCCCTAAGAAATTAATGTCTTGAGAAGCAGAGAAATCGAGGAATGTAACTGAAAATGAATCAAAGATGAGACAATAATAATCTTGACTTTTGCCAGCAAAGTTAGATAGTGCTTTCTGCTGGTGCTCTGCCTTTTTATCCGTGTTCAGCGTAGAGGAATGGGCAGTATTTATTCCATAAAGTAGATAAGCTGCTGTGCAATTCCAGTCGTCAGTCCCAAAGACAAAAGTTGTTTTAAGGTTTTTTATGGTGTCTAATTTTTGTTTCTAGGAAATAACTTGGATACACGATTAGAAAACAAAAACGGTAATGCAACACAATACCTGCAGATTTGTGATAGCATTAGCACTAATAGAGTGCTAAAACAAAAAACCAAGAAAAGGAGGAGAGGAGAGGCCAGGCAATGGCAAACAGGTAAACACTGTACGGTTATGCGTATTGTCAGGGAGTGGCACTTACTCCTGTACTATTCCTGTTTTGTTGGGGTTTTTTTGCTAAGCTGATGCAGAATTAAAAAAATATAACTGATGATTTGCGTATTTCCTGTGTCCTTCCCCCCTCCAATTCTGTGCTTAGGAAATGCCATGATTCTTGCTATTCCAAGTCAGTACACCTAGGGCCGATGCAGTTCATTTGAATTTTGCAAGCTATTAAAAAGTAGTCGTGGATCCATTCACTGCACCTACGATATTGCTGATCTGTCTGAGCAGTTCCTAGAACAGAACCATAGAAACTGTAGGTGCTGTGGATTGGTTGTTTTTAAACTTCAGAACCATTCTCTGTCTGCTGCAAGTGTAAGTGCATGAAACTGAACAGCAGTTGGCTGATTTAAAACTTCTTAATCGGTGAATTTGTTTCCTTCATAACTGATTTTTGTTTGTTTAAAAACAGCTGTTATAATAGGTCCTGATGGACAGCCCTTAACAGTTTACCCTTGTCATATTTGTGGGAAAAAATTTAAATCCAGAGGATTCTTGAAAAGGCACATGAAGAATCATCCAGATCATATGATTAAGAAGAAATACCAGTGTACGGACTGTGACTTTACAACTAACAAAAAAGTAAGTTTCCACAATCATCTGGAAAGCCATAAACTTATCAATAAAGTTGATAAAACCCACGAGTTTACAGAATACACCAGAAGATACAGAGAAGCGAGCCCGTTGAGCTCCAATAAGCTAATACTGAGGGACAAGGAGCCTAAGCTACACAAGTGCAAATATTGTGACTACGAAACTGCAGAGCAGGGTCTACTCAATAGGCACCTGCTGGCGGTTCACAGTAAGAACTTCCCTCATGTGTGCGTGGAGTGCGGGAAAGGATTCCGTCACCCCTCCGAGCTGAAAAAGCACATGAGGACCCACACTGGGGAGAAGCCATACCAGTGTCAGCACTGTGTCTTCAGGTGCGCTGATCAGTCCAACCTGAAAACTCACATCAAAACCAAACACGGGACTGAGCTGCCCTTCAAATGTGAGCACTGTCCCCAGGCGTTTACAGACGAGAAGGAGCTGCAGCAGCACACGGAACTGTTTCAAGGGCACAAGACTCACCAGTGTCCTCACTGTGACCATAAGAGCACCAATTCCAGTGACCTGAAGCGACACATTATTTCAGTTCACACAAAGGATTTTCCCCACAAATGCGAGGTATGTGAGAAAGGCTTCCATCGTCCGTCGGAGCTCAAAAAGCATAGTGAAACCCATAAAGGTAAAAAGATACATCAGTGTAGGCACTGTGACTTTAAAACGTCAGATCCTTTTGTACTTAGTGGGCACATCCTCTCAGTTCACACCAAGGACCTGCCTTTTAAATGCAAAAGATGTAAAAGAGGATTTAGGCAGCAAAATGAACTTAAGAAGCACATGAAGACCCACAGTGGAAGAAAAGTTTATCAATGCCAGTATTGTGAATATAGCACTACGGATGCGTCGGGCTTTAAACGGCACGTAATATCCATACACACAAAAGACTATCCCCATAGGTGTGAGTATTGCAAAAAGGGATTCCGCAGACCATCCGAAAAAAATCAGCATATAATGAGGCACCACAAAGAGGCCATAATGTAATATATGATCTCGAGAAGGAGGCAATTTAGAAACTGATATGCTAATTGGGGAAAAAAAAAAAAAAAAATCTCATGAACTGTTTCTCCTGGTTTCAAAGCTTGATATTAAATCATAACTTTACATTCTTTGTATTAAAAGTCTTAAAAGTATTAGGGTTGACAGGGGATCTCATAGCCCTATGATTGTTGCTTAGCAGAACCTAAAGAGCACTATAGAATGCAGAAGGATGGATGAATGTCTTAAATTTGCAGGCAGATGGCTGAATGTCTTCAGGTCGATAGAATTACGCCTTGTCAAGCGGTAGAAGACAAAAGGAGGACGACTGTGTTCTCCCTTGTCAGTAACAGCACTTGTCTCCCACGGAAAACGGTTCAGGTAGCGGTGGGGGTTCCTCACAACTTGTTTGCGAAGGCAACCGAGTAACTTCTTGTGCAGTTTTGAAAGGAGAGTATTAGTCAGTCACTTCATCATCATCTTTTTAATCGTGCCTGGAAAGTAAATTCCAGAACTGGTCACATTTGGGAGGGGTTGTCCTTTTTTAATTCTTTCTTTTTTTTTTTTTTTCTTTTCCAAACATTTCATCAGGAAACTTTTTCTGTTTCCTTTATTAGTTTAGGTCCAACAAGTCAATTTTTGTAATGGTTTTCAAAGCTGCTAACCTATTCCATTGCAGGATAAGATGTTTAAACTACAGCATTACGTTATGATCTCAAAGGTGGTGTTCTGGTGCTAGGGTTAAAGATGTGTGTGTATATAATTTCCCTTTTTTATCTGAAGCTACAGTTGAATGTTGTTCATTATGGCACATATAACAAAATTAACTTGGAAATTGACTTTTTTTTAAGGATAAAATGGCTGCAGCTCATAGTGTTGTGACTCAACACTAGTGGTTTGGGATTTTTCTCGCTACTTTAAAATCTTCTCTCAAAAGAGTATTAAAAACAAAGTTGAAAACTGTAGGGTTTTTTGAATTAAAATTCAAAGTACTTAGTTCTTTAGGGCAGTGTTCTTAACAGGTATGGCTCTTAATGTCCTACCTCCTCATAGGAAATTTTCAGTATAGACATAAAATGGCACCTTTTAATCGATTCTTTTTTTTTAAGAAAAACAAAATCAATCTATACCGTACTATAAACGTGCATTTTCAATCTGTAAGAAAGTATATATGCAGTATTTAACCAGAAAAATATGCTGCCACTAGAGTTTGGAGGTGGATCTTCAGTTTACAGTGTATACATTTAAAATATGCATCCCTTTAAACAATGCTTTGTGTTAGCATGCTGCAAATCAAATGGCGCTTAATATAACGAGCTGGTCTAGGGCTATTTAATGAAAAACCTGTTCATAAATGTTATGCATATAATGTGTATTTTTTACTTTTTTAGTTGCTTCATGTTTGCACACAGCTGTTCACATGATAAATTGTAACTCCATGCTATATTGTGGCTTTGTGTTTCAGATAATGTTCATATTTTGTTTTTGCACCAGATGAGAATCAGTTCCTTGAGAATAAATTTTTTTTATATTTCTAAACTTCAGAAAGTTAAATTTGGGAAATCTCTTAGAAAAATACGTGTTTTATGTGGCTGTAAAAAATGATGTACACGCTGTAAAATAAGATTGTCACTGTTATGTGGGATTATTATTTCTAAATGTGTTACTCATCGTAACGGGCATACAATAAAACGCATCTCTTGCACTCCAAATTTTTTGGAGTTTGCTTTTCATTTATGGCGTTTAGGACAGTCTGGTTCTGTGTAACCTGCACTGTTCTCTGGTTAACCTGTCCTTACATTGCAAGTGAACAGGATACCCGAGGTATGGCTGGCAGACTGGTCAGGGACTGTTGTGTTGGAGTTTCACTTGACTAACCCTTTGAAGTTACAGGGAGTGTGTTTGTGCCTGTTTCTGAAGTAGCTCCCCGATGTGATACTGACATTCCTGTGACTTTTTTCCTTTAAGTAAAGGGAGCATAAAACTGCTTGCCTATTTCAGGAGGAGCCAGGTAGGTCTCCTCTCCTTATCTGTGTAAGAACAGCTTGCAAAATGAAATACTAAAAACGTTGCTATCGTTTCCCTCTCTTTTTAGAATACTTGGACTTAAGACATCAGTAATAGATTAAAAGCTTCGAGAAGAGAGTGCGGTATTAGATGAACTCTGCATCAAGGATTTCCAACGGGCTTTTAGCCGCTGAACTCGTAGGTTTTGTACTAAAAAACAGAAATTATGCAGACCTGTACCTGTTAACCTGGTTTTTGCTTATACTACTTCTCTTTGTGTGCCCAGCAATGAGAGGAGGAGGCCATAGCATTGAAAGTCTCAGAGATTAAAGTGGAGGGGGTTTGACAATTCTAATGCTTTAAGCTTTTAATTTTAATGCTGAACATTACATTGAATACATAGACTGAAGGAGTTTCTTCATAGCAGCCTGAAGCTGATCCTTCTGACTCTGTGGCCAAGGCCACCTTCTGTGCTGGCTCAGTTTCCCACCTTACAGATGGACGGAATAATCAGGTAATTGAGTCTTTGAAACATTTCCTGTAGCCAGCTTCTAGCAAGGCTGAATCCCGCGGTGCCTAAGGGTCGTGGGCTGCAGAACAGGGCGTGGGGCCAGCAGTGCTGCACCAGCTACATGGTGGGTGCTGGATAAAAGCATGAATTCGTTCACAACTTCATTGTTATAGAATGATTGGGTTCAAAGTAACTTTGTATTACAGCCATTCATGTTGAGGTTTAACTGTCTGTAAGTCCCCCAGTGGGGCCTCTTTTTAGTTAGTGAAAAAAAATGGTCATACCTTTTGGAATTTGAGACCTGAGGAAGGGACAGTGGTAGGAAAAACTGCAACCATAGCTGGCTGCTATCAGCTAAGGTACAAACAAACACAGGAGGGTGGGTAGGGCTGGAAGCAGGTGCTGCGTGTGAGCCCTGCTCTTTGTGGTGGAGGAGCTGGGCTGCTCTCAAGAGGAATTACCCTTTTCTTCAGTTACCTTACTGCATTAGCATTTTGGAATGTTTCTTTATATTAATTGTTTCTCTCTTCTCTCTACAGCTTATGGACAACGAAACCCAGCTAAGAGGAACAACTGTGGAAACAAGGTCTGTGAAAGAGAGGAAGAGGCACGTGACTTACCCCAGACAGCGGTAGGGTTGTTCATGTCCTACCCCTACCTTCTGAAATTTCTGTTTGAAAAACAAAACTGTCAGACTTTTTGCTTGAGCAGTGGTTTTAAAGTTCCATAGCTTACGTTGCTGGGAGTGTGTGAGCTTCTTGCCAGCCCTGTGGTCTATCCAGGGCTGCTTGGAACAAGGCAAGGCTGTGCAGGGTGTTAGTCATGTCACAGTGGGGCTGTGGGGAAAGGACGTAGAAGGTGGGGTTAGGGAAGAGAGGGTAAAGGAATGTGCTCGCTGGGCAAAGAGAATGCTGAAAGGAAGTGGTATTCTAGGCACTGCTCTTACCGGGTGGTGGTGTTTGAGTAGTTCATGATCTTTTTATGTGTATCTTGTGTATGTATTCATCCAACAGAAGATAGGACTCGGGTAGAACACTTTTTTCCCTNGGTTTTTGCTTATACTACTTCTCTTTGTGTGCCCAGCAATGAGAGGAGGAGGCCATAGCATTGAAAGTCTCAGAGATTAAAGTGGAGGGGGTTTGACAATTCTAATGCTTTAAGCTTTTAATTTTAATGCTGAACATTACATTGAATACATAGACTGAAGGAGTTTCTTCATAGCAGCCTGAAGCTGATCCTTCTGACTCTGTGGCCAAGGCCACCTTCTGTGCTGGCTCAGTTTCCCACCTTACAGATGGACGGAATAATCAGGTAATTGAGTCTTTGAAACATTTCCTGTAGCCAGCTTCTAGCAAGGCTGAATCCCGCGGTGCCTAAGGGTCGTGGGCTGCAGAACAGGGCGTGGGGCCAGCAGTGCTGCACCAGCTACATGGTGGGTGCTGGATAAAAGCATGAATTCGTTCACAACTTCATTGTTATAGAATGATTGGGTTCAAAGTAACTTTGTATTACAGCCATTCATGTTGAGGTTTAACTGTCTGAAAGTCACCCAGTGGGGCTTCTTTTTAGTTAGTGAAAAAAATGGTCATACCTTTTGGAATTTAAGACCTGAGGAAGGGACAGTGGTAGGAAAACCTGCAACCATAGCTGGCTGCTATCAGCTAAGTTACAAACAAATACAGGAGGGTGGGTAGGGCTGGAAGCAGGTGCTGCGTGTGAGCCCTGCTCTTTGTGGTGGAGGAGCTGGGCTGCTCTCAAGAGGAATTACCCTTTTCTTCAGTTACCTTACTGCATTAGCATTTTGGAATGTTTCCTTATATTAATNTTCCTTTCCCTGTAACCACATTTCCCCAGTAACTGGAATGCTGTACTAAAGCAAGCAGTTGGTATTCTTGACATAAGTAAGTGCCATCTTAAATGTTCTGAAATTTAAGAATAAAATTTCACCTGAGCAGTTGGAGGCACAGCTCCTGGGTTCTTTTCAGTGCAATTTGTGATGCTGTTGTACGGTTACTGTGGAGGTGTCAGGATTTTAACAGCGCTCTGTGTCGAATCGCGGTGACCTGTGTGTCCCAGTACTGCCACAGCAGAGCCCTGCTGGGCTCCCTGCCCTCAGCCAGCAGCAAACAGCCTCTGGTCCCCAGCCCGAGGAAGCCTCTAGGCTGGGATGAAGTGCTCTCCAGGCAGCTCCTGCTTACTCATTTTCAAAGCAGAGAGCTCCTCAGCAGTGGTAGGGAGCCAGGGAGAGGGGGACACTGCCACCTGGAAGCCCTGCACGTGTGACCTGAATGTTGAATTGCCCGGTGGAAGATGTTGGTGGTGGATTTTATTTATTGCTTGTCCTGAAAACCAGGAGTGATGTCTCCTGTTGTTGTTGTAAAGTTGCACAGTCTGTTATTTAAAGGTGCTGTTTGGTAGACAGGCTCATCTCTCATGCTCCCCTTGGGGCAGTGATTATGTCTGGCTTTCCGCCGCTTTTTCAGTAAGGGCTTCTTTGAGCTGTTAGGTTGAAAACAGTCCTTGCTTGTTGCAGTGTTCCCGTCTGTCCCTGCAGCAGCACTCTGAGGTGGAGTGCCTTTCCCAGCACCGGTGCGAGGTGCACGCCGCGGGAAGGGTGACCTGGGGGATAGAGCTGCTCAGGGCCTGGGAGCGCAGCGCTGAGGAGGTTCAGCTGCTCCCGACTGTGGGGATTTCTCCACTGCCTGCTCCTGGGGTGCTGTGTGATGGACAAACACACCAGGGTTGCTTGAGCGAGCAGCGAGTTTCACAAACGGAGAAGGGCTGTTCGGAAAAGTCACATTTGTTTACTGCCTCTTCTTATTTGTATGCCAGGCTAAGAACTCCTGAAAGCCAGGAGCACTTAAAAGTGATTCATGTCTTGACGATCACCTCTGTTTTTCTTTCTTCAGGTTTCAAATGCCTACAATTAAAGGCAGCAAAATGGAGAAGCTACAGAAGAACACCAGCAGCGTGCTCTCCAGGTGACGGTGAGACTCAGCCCGTGAACAGCAAGGCAGCGGCACCGGTAAGCTCGGGGGCTCAGCCCTATTTTTTTTGAGTTTGTTTTTTTTGAGGTGCACGGAGCGTTCCTGGAGCCAGGGAAGCCCAAGAGAGACCTGACAGGAGTTGGCATCTCATCCCTCCTTCCATTTGTGGGTGATGACAGGGGATGGAATAGAAGGATCCAGTCCCCCAGCCTCTTCAGGGTGCAGTCGTCAGGCTCCGCTCGCTCCCTGCAGTGCCCGTACACCGAAGCGCNAAGAACACCAGCAGCGTGCTCTCCAGGTGACGGTGAGACTCAGCCCGTGAACAGCAAGGCAGCGGCACCGGTAAGCTCGGGGGCTCAGCCCTATTTTTTTTGAGTTTGTTTTTTTTGAGGTGCACGGAGGGGACAGGGAGCCAGGGAAGCCCAAGAGAGAAAAGAGAGACCTGACAGGAGTTGGCATCTCATCCCTCCTTACATTTGTGGGTGATGACAGGGGATGGAATAGAAGGATCCAGTCCCCCAGCCTCTTCAGGGTGCAGTCGTCAGGCTCCGCTCGCTCCCTGCAGTGCCCGTACACCGAAGCGCGCAGCGTGCGGAATGAACAGGAGGAGTTAGAAATCTGTGTGCGCTGGGGCGTTATGAACTGGTGGCAGTTAG
>VWZY01005978.1:711467-728910 GCA_013399075.1 Chloroceryle aenea | reverse complement strand
GCCCCAACCTGGTCGGAGTGGCGGACAGTGGAAGGCGGTGCTGCACCCAGAGAGACCTGGACAGGGAGAGGTTTCATGAAATACAACAAGGGCAAGTGTAGAGTGGCAGCTGGGAAAGAACTGCCCCAGGTACCAGTAGAGGCTGTGGACGGACCTGTTGGGAGAGCAGCGTAGGGGAGAGGGACTGGGAGTCCTGGTGGCCAGCAGGATGATACTTATTTCATTTAGGTCACCAAAGGTGAAAGGCATTAGATGACAGTGTAACTACAGTTACTGGACCAGAATACAGTGCCACTATCCTGTCATTCGTGCATCAGCTGTGTGTGTCTGTCCCTTGTTTCTGACTGCCATACAGAAATATTTTGGACACTAATTAATTACAGAGGTCAGAGGGGCAAGGGATGCCTCATTCAAAGCAGGTATTTAATATATTAATGAAGAACCTCCCTTCTAGAGCTAGGCTGAAGTAATGGCCATTGGGCAGTGCAGACTCTTCCTCGGCTCCTGAAAGTGCTGAAGCTGGAGCAGTGCACAGGTGGGTGTTACACGTGGTTCTTTATACCCCTTTAGAAGAGCATGAGCTCAGCTCTGCCATCCCCCCATGAACTGGGCGAAGGAGAGGCTGCAGCAGCAAAGGGACCAAACACTACTCCTTGAGGTGGAAAGAGTCATTTTGATGCACAAGTTGTTTAAGAACCACCTAACACCAACCCCTCTGGCCTCTCAGGCAGACATGTTTCCAGTACAGACAGACAGGATCCAGAGAGTTACACTCGGGTTTATTTCATAGCTATAGAGCCTACAGCGTTCCTTCACCATTAAACATTTTGCTATATATTATTTGTGAACAGAAATACCTATCTGCAGAAATCAAGCACAGCAAGAACCCCACGATGAAGACCTAGAGCCTTTTGATGGCATAGTTTAAAAGTTCCCCCTGATTCCTTGCACTGTGTTGCTTAACCAGCTGCTTAATTATTAATAACAAATTCCTTTGAGAGAATTTCTGTGGTCCTGCAAGAAGCAAATATTGTAAATGAAAGGTTGATCTGATAAGGAAATTTAGTCTATGAGCAATTTTCATACTCAGTTTCTCCATATAAAAATATACCAAGGTCTTGAAATTTTCAAGCACAGCAAATAAATACCTGTGGCTGGTTTGGGGCTTAGGAAGGGTCAGCTGAACAACCTGATCAGGGGGAGTCAGTAACATCATTTCAGATGCACATCTGCGTTCATTTCACTGACCCCGGGAACTCGGCCGTTTGCCAGCTTCCAGCAGCTCAGCTTGAGGAGTTGTGTACCTGGGGTAAGTTCAGTGATGTTCCTCTGCGTTTCAGGTTCCCATCCATAAGCAGATGTAAGGTAAACGGTTTACAGTGAGGTATTTTGAAGGTTCCCCATGAAGGTTGTTTCAGGGTTTGCTTCATCTTCAGCAGGCAGTGTCAACCTGGGAGCGAGTCCGTGCTGAAAGCAGCCAGGCGCTCTGCACGGGGCTCGCTTGGGGTCATTCTCACTTCTCAGCAGGAGCAGACAGGGCAGAAGAGTACGGCTAATAGTGCAAAGAGGGACAGGCTTCAGGTGTCTTCCTTTTCTCTTAGCTTGCCTCAGGCCTGGCTGAAGAACAGAAGTTGGTCATGTCAGGAAGAACTGAAGTTCACAAGCACAGTATGGTGCCGTCCTCGGAGCGAAAGGTAAGGGCATGGAAAAGTCCAAGTAACATTCCTTTGTTCAAGCTGTTAGGAGCAGGTTCTGGACACCTGCAGGCAGACAGGTTCTCCCTGATGAGCATCAGACAGTGTTTCCCATCATCTTCATGCTTCCTTGTCCTTAAAGTGTTCCCCAGCCTCGCTCACGATCAGACTGAACCCTTTTCAGATGCAGAATAGCAGAAAGTAAAGCAGTTTGAGTGTCGTGACTCCTCTGAGCAGCTCTGATGGCTTTAGAGGTTTCTTTCATTCCTGAAAGAAACAAGCAGCTTGTTAGAGGAGAACACACAGGCTTATTTCTGTACAGAAACCAGAACCACCTGGTATATAAAGCATCTCACTGCGTGAAGTGTTTATTTCCCCTTAACAGCCTGAGTGTTGAAGTATCTCAAGTGGCCAGAGAGCCCTCCTCAGTGCTCAGAATAGCTTTTTGTACTTAGGAAAATAACCAAGAGCAGGAAGGTATCAGATACCTAAGCAAATTTTCTACCCCAAAACCTTTCTCTAACAGAAGCAGGCTCAGTCTTCCAAAGAACTCTCCAGTACTTTGACTTGCAGATGGACTGCAAGTGGTAAGGAATCGTTACACGCGCCAGTCTCGCACAGGCCGCTGCCTTTTGGCGTGACCCTGGAGCGGGACACGCGTCAGCATCAGCAGGTGACAGCAAATGATTCTGCTGGCGGAGTACACCCGAACTCTGCCCTTCTCAAGTTGGGCAGCAGTCATGCCACTTGCACTTGTGAGTGACAGAGACCTCAGGAAACTTAAAAAGCCTCAGAGCGCAACAGGGAAGAGTTCCTGCTGAACTCGCTGCCCCTTCAGCAATGCCCAGAGCCGCCCTGTGGTGAGGACAGAACAGAGGCGGCTGGTAGAGCAACCCCCTTCTTTTGTGAAAGGAATTACGTGCCAGAGAACACAGCAGAAGGGGGGGTTGTCTGTACTCCACCCAGTAATTACTGCCAATAGTTCCTTAACTTTAATCAGTTACTTGGCTTTGGACAGCCGAGTTCACTGGAGGCTGTGGCCTCCTCTCGGATGTCAGTTCTGGCTGTTCCTCTCGTTGAAGTTAAATTGAACACTGGGAATTTCAGAGCCCAAACCGTCAATCTCTGCATGAACTTACGTTTTTCCAGACCTCTCCAGTCCTCTCAATTACAATAGTCTGTGATTTATTGACAGGTGACGTAACCTTGTAGTCATCGGACAGCAGACCCAGAATCGGATACTGATTCCTGTACCTGTAGTAGGGAATTACAAACCCGTGAACAGCCAGCTACACCCTTGCACCCGGAGCACCGTTCTGAGCTCCCCACGCAGCCCTGCCAGTCACGAATGCCCAGAGTTCCCCTAGTGCCTGAATAGGCCATGCAGCCATTTACACGTCGCTCCATCGCGCTGCCCCCGCCAGCTGCTCTGACAGTGCTTAGCAGAGAATCCTCCCCCCGCAGGAAAACCCTTCTCAGCCTTTTCCCCCTTGATCAGGCACTGCTGAGACATTTTCAGGAATAATTCAGTTGATAAAGGCAACAGAAGGGAAATCCAAAGGATGTATTTTTAAGAGTAACATTACTTCTTAGTGATGATCGCTGTCACGCTGGGGGACTGACTGCCCGATAATTTCTCATGCTTCAGGCGGAAGAGGTCCTGAGAAAACCAAAAGTAAACATCCAAATGAAATCACGTTTTCCCAAGTATTAGTTCACTTAAGTCACAGCAAAATATGTGCAGAAATTCCTCCCCGGGAACAGTCTGACAAAATCTGTCCTTCCTCAGGGCTGCCAGAGGAACAGCGGTCAGTTAAACCCAGGAGAGTACAGGTGACTCCTGGTGAGCTTCCACCTACACAGGAATACAAGACCTGTCAGAAGTAAACTGTTCTATTTTACCTCTTGCTGTTGTTTAATGCAAGCATCTTTCTCCTCCAGCATGGACGTCAGTTCGTGCAGCCTTATTTGCAGGTCACTGTTACTCCCGTCTCTCCTAGATATATCCTGCTGGAATTGGCACAACTGATTCTGTAAAACACACGTTAGGGAGCAGTCAGGTGTTTGGTGCTTCTTGTGGGACACCTTCCAGTACACATCTGGGGCTCCAGATGTGCTTTGTTATTAAACTCACGACCGCTGGGACGCTGTGATCTCAAACTAAGAACGCTGAGCTGCACAGGGAAGTCAGTAAGTGCAAACTGGGCCAAATACCACCCAGTATCAACTTACTAGTTCTGTAACTCTAACACGAACCACACGGAACAGGCTGCAGTGGCTCCGGGGTGGTAAAATATTACCACAGTGATCTCCAGGAGAGCCCTTTCCTCCACCGTGTTGAGGGGGGTGTATTTTGGGCTGCTTTTCCCTAGTCTCTTTCTTCAGCAGGACACACAGAGTCCCCCTTCAGGAAGGACAGCCAGTCTGGTTAATCCCAAACTCCTATGGCTAAGGAAGTGTTGGTTTTGTGCTTTTTTTCCATAATCAAAGTTCTGTGTTCTACCATTACAGGTTTCTGAGCCATCATCGGTGTCTACGTATAAACCAACCACAGAACCAGAAGGTGTCTCCAAAGTACATCAGGGAGGTGTTTCCTGCTACCCCAGGGGCACAAGGTGAGGGGTCCCACGCGTCACGTTAGACGACTCACCCTCAGATTGCGGATCTCGCGATCTTTATCCTCCCTCAAGTTATTGAGCATCTCCACGTAACGGCTGGAGAGTTCATCGGTGGTGGTCTGCAGGGAGGGACTAGAGCAGCTCTGCAGAGAATGAAGTATCATGATTAATTTTCACACACCAGCCCATCTGCAGCTGAGCAACAGCTACTGAACGCAGCACGCGCGAGCCCGCTACCTGCAGTCGGAGGCTCTGGATCTCCTGCTCCAAGGCTCGCTTGCCGTACTCCAGCTCCTTCAGCTGACAATCCTTCTCTCCCTCGCTGAGCCGGAGAGAGAGGAGCTGCTCCTCCAGCGTGCGGCACCTGGCAGTGCTCTCTCTGAGTCCTTGCTGGAAAGCACACGAGTGGAATGGATGGCCAGCGTTCCTCAGGCCACTCACCCCCCAGCGCCTAAGAGGCAGCGGTTTCTCCCAAGGCTCAGTCAGGTGTTGGCCGACTGCAGTTACACTGAGAAGAGGTGTTTGGATTTACCTGCTGCTGACGATTGTTCTCTCTCAGAGAAGCCAGCATAGTTTCATACTCCTTTACTTGAGAATCTTTAAAAGCCAAATCCTTCTTAAGTAAGACGTTGTCAGTTTCTAACTTCTGTAAGAGAAAAGTGTTTGCTGCCAGGAGCTGCAATACTCGAGTAGACTCCCGTGCCCAGAGTGGGACGTCCCGAGGCATTAGTAGGGGATGTTTCAGAACTGGGAAGCTGCTCCATTTCCTGGAAGCCTTTAAGTCCCCAGCACACAGCTGCCCAGCCCTGTAGTAGCTGTGGCTCTGTGCTGTGTGGCGAGCACTGGGATCCTGGACACTGCTCTTTCAGCGTGTTCCAGGAAGAATTCCTTGTAGTTCCTAAGGAGAAACAAGACCCACCACAGTTCAGAGCACCTCCCCACCCAGACTCTGTGCTCTGCGTTCCAGGTGCCAGTTACACTCCCTCTGCCCTCCCTGCTGTGCAGTTTTGTTGGTGCTGAGCCAGGGCCATGTTTCTGCTTTCCTTACAGCAACCATCTCCCATCTGTATCAGCAGCCACAGAGCTCCAGCTTCCAAGCTGGGATGCCTGACCCCTGGAGAACCACCAGAGTTGTTCAAGCCACCAGATGACAGCAGCTTTTCTCTGGCATGGGAAATGAGGTTTGTCAGGAGCGAATGGAACCGAGGGCTCCCTGGTCCTGGGAGGGGGCTGGTGACCAGGCCCTGCTGCCTGCACCCCCTGGGTGTGTTCAGAACACAGTCCGTGCATCTGTATCGACTTCCACTCGGCAGCCCCTGGTCTTCCTCTGACAGTACTGGAGTTTTTATTTTGGGGTGTCAACAAATCAACCCCTGCCAGGAGGACACGGAACCTCATGCACTGTGTGAGTCCTGCACTCCCATTAATAAACCAGCCTTTGCCAGCAAAGCAGCTGAAGCCTGGACTTGCAGCTTGTATTTCAGCAGAACAGACTTTGTACTGACAGGCAAAAACCATAGGGTGATGCCACGGGCACTGGAAAGGCACTTACCCCCAGGTCATCCTGCAGGTGGCAAAGCTCCTCGCGTAAATTTCTGAACGTGGAAAGCACAAGCCTCAAGGATTTATCTGATGTCACTCTCATCTGGGGGGGAACACGAGACAACATGTTCTCTGATCAGTTAGTGCAGTTTGTTGGCAGTGTGCTTGGCAAGTGGTAGAACACAAACCGCTGCCTAGCTGAGTCCTTCTCGTGCCCCCAGTTTCTAGAGACATTCTCCTGCACTTTCTTCTGCAAATGGCACAGCTTTTAAACAGGAGAGCCTTCTGAAAACGACTCACATTTAAAGAAATGACAACTCTACCTGAGAGGCCCCAGCGCAGCGAGTCACCATCTGTGAGAGCTGGCACAGGGCGCTTTCAGACCCAGGGCAAGAGAATTTAATTACCATCTTTAAGACTTAAATAAAAATCCAGCCAACTCCTCCCTTTAAAAGGAGGAAGATTCCACAGATTGAAGGAGTCACCTGGATGAAAAGGAAGAGCCATAGTGCCCAACACTGTTTTCCTTTTACTGCCTGGTAGCAGCCAGGCATTGATTCATGTTGAAACCCGTTGTTGCATTTCAAGATTTTTGAAAGAAGAAAAAAAGATTTTGAAAAAAAACAAAATAATTCCTCAAGTTTCAATTCCTCTGAATATTCTGATGTTGTTTTTTACTGTCTGGACAAAAGTGAAGCCCTCCTGCCTGCTTCTCTTGCTCTGATGCTTTCCATTTGTTCACCGGTCGTGAACGGAGGCAAGCTGCCCCTGTCTCCATCGACACCGGGATTAGCCCTGGTCCTATTCTCTGTCCCCACTGGTGCCATTATGGGACTGAGGCTTCAAAAAGTAACATTTCTACTGTAACTCACCTGTTATGGGATTTGACCATTTTATTCTTATTTTTTATTAAAGTGGAATTACAGTTTTGACTTACGGTTGTGTTGGTTTTATTATGAAATACAAGAGTAGATTAAAGCAAGGAATGAAGTCCAAATGGTCTAACTCTCCTATTTGCAGCAGGGTCAGCGGTGCAGTCAGAGCACTCTGATGCTCGTTCACAGCTTTATTCAAATTGGTTTTTAACCAGGAAGTGATTCTAAGCTGCAGCTTTCAGCTGGGATCCCCCTCCCCTACCTCAGGGAGCCCAGACCCCACCACATCCACTGAGCAGTGCAGGTTTGGGATCCTGGCCTAACCTACCTGCCCATCAAATGGTTCTGGACCTGACTGGGATTTCTGCCACAGCACAGGTTTGACATTTTACCAAAGGCAGGGACCATTTCCAATCAAGGTGCTTCACGGGGAGGGCAGAGCTATTTCCACACCACACCCCGCAGGGCGGCAGCACCAGGAAGCTGCCTCTAGCAGAGCCCCACCACCCTGAGGGCCCTGCGGCCAAACCCGCGGGGCTGGCGGCTGAAAGGGCAGGGCCAGGTGCTGAGGTAGCTGAAGACCCAGAGCAGAAGGAACAAAATACAGATGGAACCCAACCAGAAATGATTACATTTTGTTACCATCACACCAGCCTCAGAACTTGGTGCTGTTCGAGGCTTTTCAGCAGAACTCTTGCAAAAGGCGAGAGAGTTAAGGAGTATTTTATGGAGCTGGCAATGGCTCTACATTCACAAAAGCAACTCTTCCTTGCCCTCAGCTTTCAAAGCATTAATACACAGACAAACAACTGACCCATGCTCTCCCATAACTGGTTAAAAGCCAAGATGGGCTCCAGTGGAACTCCAAGGAAGCACCAGTAAAGTTCAGTTTAAAATACGTAAGGAGTGTGTGGAGCCACAACTGCCAGAATAGAGAGTGAAGTATGTTCTGTACAAAACCCCTGGTACCTGTCGGCCAACTTCCGCTGTCTCCCAGTGCCATGGGTGTCCCCCCACCCCACTCACATACCTGGAGCAGATAACGAATCTGTTGCTTTGTTGCCTCAGACAGTCCTTTAGGAATTAAATCTTCAATTTCTTCAGTCTAAGCAAAGAAGGGAGGAAAGGGGAGACATCGTGATTAAGAATTTTGCCTGGTAGCTCATTATGTGGTTTCTTCATTAATTACACAGGTCTACTATGAAAAACATGTTTAGTACAAGGCAAATTAGAATGAAAATAGATCAAAGTGTACCCAGAAAATTTCCAAAGTCATATATGTGTGGCGCATACAAACTGAGATGAAGTGATATGTGAGGCATATATTCAAATGGCCGAGTTCACCATTCATGTTTAAGGTATTCAAAACAATCGTCTCTCACGGAGGAACAGCTGATGCTACAACAGAACCCCCGGCAGTTTCTGACAGGCAGGAGCAAATCTCCTGTTCCCGAACAACAAGCAGACTGTCACAGGGACAGCGCCAGTGGTTAAGTGGCAGTACTTCCTGTAACTTAATCCTGGACAAGTATTCTGCCATGTACACAACCCCCCTAAAACTGAGAGGTGCAGATGGTTCTCTCGGCCCGGTTCAGGACAGGGAGCTTTCTGTGGCCAGCTCCTTCCCCATCTGTGCAGAGGCTCTGTCCTCCCCTCTGGCAGCGCGCGGCAGCACGCGCTCCTCAGCGGCAGCTTTATTGGCCATGATCCCCTGGAAAAACCACGTAGTGAAAACACGTAGCTGGGTAAAGCTGTTTTACAGTGAAACCATTATTGGCACAACGGGAAAGACTTTCAGAACTTAACTCTGATTTGCATTATTCCAGTATGAAAGTTTCAATATTACCACACTTGCAAATACAATCCTAGCAGTAGGTTTGGCTCTGGTTATTAACAAGGAGGAATCATTAATTAAGACCAGCATCCCTCATTTAAACTGGCCTGGCTTAATTTGGTTGAAGATCTACAGCCCTGCTGCTAGCACTGTGTGTCAGGAACTGCTCACCGAGAGCCTGCCTGATGCTTACCTGACATGTGAATTCCACATCCTGGTTTCTGTAAAACAAAATCCAAAGGTCCAATTAACAAAAACCTTCTGGGCATCTTCTAAGGATTGCATGGCCACAATGAAAACTATCCAAAGATCAAAATAGGGAGCAAGGAAGGTTCTGTATCAGATTAAGAGCTGTTAAGTTCTTTTAAGGTGTTTGGCAACACGAGCTGTGACTCCCCCCAGAAACACCCGAGGGGAGTGGACCACACTGTGAATCGCAGTACAGGCAGCACCGGCCAACAACCGTCTCCGCTTCTCTGGGCAGTTCACCCCATTATTACCTGGCTGGGTAACACCTCACCCAGAGCTGCACTGCAATACAGCAACATGCCTCAAGTGTTTGCTTTGCAGTGGCAGGTTTTCTGTGATGCTTAAATTCTGCTCTTCCCCTGCTATGGGACCACTGAAATTATTTCAGTGCAAGAGCACCAAAGGAGACGGGGAGTGCGGGGAGAAGAACGAAGCAGCGGCGATGGCGAGGGCAGGGTAAGAACGTCGTGAAGCCTCAGATGTAGTCAGCATTTCTTCATGCCAACAAACTGTAGGGCTCTGCAGAGTTTATTAACCTGCAGGTAGATACCAAGCTTCCTACCTTGGGGTGGCCCCTCTTTTAATCCATGGAGCAACCTAACACCACGAGAGGGGAGAGGAAATGGCAATCTGGGCACCTGGGTTGTTTCTCCAGGAAGCAGCACCAAAGCTGTAGCACGAGCTAGAGGTCAGAGCGTGCTGTAAGCGAGCTCGCTGGCTCTATGTGCAGCGCCAGTACCTTCCTCCGATCTTCTCCACGTGCTGCAGTAAACAACTGTGCAAGTCGTTGGTCTTGCGGTTCAGCTCGGCCAGCAGCTCACCGAAGTAGCGGCAGTCCAGCTGGTCCCCATTCTCCTGAGAGCAGCTCACCTAGGGGAGGGATGCAAAGAAGATGGGAATTGAGTTTCCTCCTCCGGGCCGAAAGCTGAAAGCGCTACCAGCATGACGGATTTGGTTTTGGTTGCTCTTCCTAATTTGCAATTTGTTTACGCTGTTGTTTTCCTTGGTACAGAGTCTCCCACATCTTCAGGTGTTCAGTAGAACACACAGAAATAAATGACTCCCGTTACAACAAGAGATAAGCAAAGCAGCACCTTCTACAGCTGTGCTGGGGGAACGTAAGGGAAGAGCGGCGAGGAGGACTGTGGACACACTCGAGTGACCTGCAGCCGTGGTGTCGATTCATCACACTAATTGTTGCTCAGCTCTGTGGCCTTGACAAGTAGAATGTCTATGTTTAGGTAACGCAGGTCTGCGGAGGGCTCAGAGGCACCACATCAAACGTGCCTGAGATTCCTGCTCTGCTGTGGAAAGATCTAAGCACAGGGCGAAAACTAGGCCTGCAAGAATGCTTGAAACACAGGAGAAAGCAGCACATCCAAAAGCTTTTCCTCTATGTGGCAAGGACCAAGCTCCACATCCCTCTTTGTGTGCCTCGGGTGCTGCTGTGGGGACCCCCCGGTGGAGGAGGGAATGAGAATGGATCTACTCTTTACATTTCATCCCCAGCTTTATGGCTGTTCCTGTGCCTGCTGACACAAAGGTCATCAGTGTTATGCTAATATGGGAAGTGCTGGGAATGAGGAGATGCTGTTAATACCTTCGTGCTCCGTGGCTGTAGGGAATAAAGTGCCTGTGGGCAGCACCAGCTAAACCCAGCTGGGTGCAAGATGCCCCACTGCAAGAGCAGCAATTGTACGGCCACAGTTCAAATGTTTATCTATGTGAACAGTAAAAGCAACCCCAGCTGAGTACACCTGAGCTGGTTTATGAGAGTATCTGCTATGGAGGATTCTGTGCAGGGCCAGCAGTGAGGTCACCACCTACGTTTGCCTTGCCACGTGTATACTGAAGAGATGCAGAGGAAGGATGGCTGCACTCCCTCCCCCACTGGAATAATACCAGCCTCCTACAGCCAGGGAAACACCAGGACTTGCTGCCTGCTGCGAAATGGAAGCCAAGGAAGATAGCTCTGTGCTTCCAGTGCATCTCTGTCTAATACCTCTCTGTCAAATTGAAATGTATTTACAGTCCTTGTAATAGATCAGTGTAGGTAGAAAGTGACCCTGAATTGATGATTGCCAACTTTATAAAGCAATGGATCTTCTCTCCCCAACCAGAGGCACACACCTTACATTTCTCGGTCTTGTAGCACAAAGACTGACAGATGAAACCTGACTCGACCAATGGTACACACTCCCAGGTAAACAAACCAAACCAACCAGCACGACTTAACACATTTAAAGGAGAAGAGGTCATCAGTTAGCACACCTCAGGGCAGGTCTGTGCCAACATGAAAGAGGATCCAACACCTAAAAGTGCCTTTTTGTTTTCCTCAACAGCACGTGACAAAGCCTTGGACAGCTCCAGACAATGTCAGCAATCACAGCACACAAAGGTACCTGCAACACACAGACTCTGCTGGCTCCCTACAGCCTGTGCTTCACTGGTGCTTAATGACCCTACTATGAGCTTGAACAAAACTTGGGAGATTGAGGATTAGCAGTTTTCTATCCAGGGAATTTCTCTGTAGGTAACAAAGATCAGCAGGGACACTCACGGGTTCGCAGGTTTGAACTGTCACCCTCCTCACGCTGCTTCCCCTGCAGTCATCGCTCACCGAGACTGGCAGTATTTCACAAGGGCTACTGGTCTGTGTCTGCTGGCACTGGTGAGTGACCTGGGACTGCTCGGAGTGCTGGCAGGACTGGGTAACATAGCACGGCTCGGCTTGCTGGGGGACCTGGCACTGCTGGGAAAACTGGTAGTGCTTGTCCTGGAAACAAGAATGCAGATTTTTTTCAAGAATGATTAAAAGTCAGTAAATTTGTCATTTCAATTCCTTCCTTTGGTAAACATTTAGATTGGTCTTTCTGTTGAGGAGCTACTGCAAGAAACCAGTGCTAGAGATACAACAGCAGTTTTCACTGTTAGCCTGAAATAATAAATTCTTTGTAAAAAGTAAAGCAACTGTTCCAACTTCTGCTCTCCTTACATATTGAAGTTGGTTCATTTACTTTGGGAACGTGTCCTGTACCTCAAAAAAGCAATTCTCAGGTTGGTAGAAGCTCCCCCTCCCCCCTGAAACAACAAAGAAACAACCCAGAAATATTACTTCTCTGCTACCACCTCCAGTTTCTTTTGCAATAGGTAAGATAAACAGCCAGCTTACCTGGAGAGGACTTAACAGCTCGTATTTTCTTATTGTCTTCTCATAGATGACATTATTTCCAGGACAGAAATTTGCTCCTCTAAGAAATGGGGATAATGGCTCCTGTAAAACATTGAAATACAAACTCATAAATGTTGTCAAACAGCAATTCCAGAGTAGTGTAATATTTACTAACAAAATTATACGGGAATTTTGCCATTTGAGGGCATATGGAATTCAAAGACAGGTCTTTCAAGTTATCCTGAGGGGCATTTGCACATTTGTCCATTTGGACACAAAGTGACCGTGCTTCCATCGAGACAGTATCTGAAATAAACACAGCAGGAACAGTCTGAATCCATCTCCAACAGCAATACTCCTGAAGCTCATCACAGGGACTTGGGAAGCCTGACTGGTGATGCTGTGCTATTTCACCTCTCGCCACCAGAGGTATGGGCCAAGTGACTGCATCCCTGGCTGGGGGTGGCTGAGGACTGCCCTGAGGCAGGAGAACTAAGGGCAGAAGAGTTACACAAGCAGAACTCCACCACTGAACAGTTTTCCTACCTGGTCAGGATTTTCGATAATAATCCTTCGAATAGTGCCCTGTAAGGAAGAAAACAAGCCAAGAGTCAGCGATTACTGCATTTTAATCTCTGAAAGCTGTTCTGTCCGGAGCTCAGGCTTACAGGGACTCCTGGAGTGATGTGAGTAGGGCCATCAGCTGTGAACATCTCGAGATCCACTGCCCCAGATCACCCAGGAATGCTGTAAAGCCCAGGCCTTGCCCATGGCAGAGGCGCTACCCCTGCACCGCGCGGCAGGGCGCAGGCTGGTACTCATCACTCTCACGAGTTTGGGTTTTCTTGATCACCTACTTGCAGGTCTGGGGGAATTAATCCTTGTTTTCTCTAGTGCCAACAGAACAGGATAAAAACGTTGGCATACTGGGCTAGGTTATCAAGGATCCTGTGTCCCTGTTCCACAGACACTGTCTTTTCTTTACAGTCTTTCATGTTACGTATCCAAAAATTTGTATTTTGCTTAAACACCACAGTGAAAGGGCAGAGGAACTGCCAACAGACCTCATCACGTCCCCAAGCAGGAGCAAAGAGCAGTCACAAACCTCCCTAACCACTGTCTCTGAATAGAGGTGCCCACGTGGAACATCTGCACGTTCTTGAATGGAAAATGAAGCCTGACTTTTCAGATGACAGAACTCCCAAAGTGGCAGGAGATTTGCTCATTCTCAAAGTGACTTTTTCTCTTCTTTCCCTGGTTGCAGGCTCTGCTGTCCACTGTGGCCCACCTCCACCAGTTACAACAAACTGCACACACCTTCCTTTGCTTCCACATCCAGTTCTCCATCCGAGTAACACAATTCCCACTGAATCTCACCTAAGGACCGGGCAATTTGTTAGTTTACAGCAGACCGTTTATTCTCCCTCGCAGTACAAACATTCAATTTCCATGATAAAACATCGCTTCCCTTCACCCCTGGGCAGTGCTGGGGAAGTCTGTAACGCTGCCATTCAGTCTCAGAGACATTCCTAACTGGGTAGGAGCAGCTCCTAAGTAGGTCAGATCTCCAGTTGTGAACTGTTGCATAAGTTTAGGGAGCCTGAAGCAGTTTTCCAGATCTCCCAAGAGTGAATCATAACAGCACCAGGAAACAGAAATCAAAGTAGAAAAACTGTTTTAGCAGCAATTGTAGTAATTAAGAAAGCTCAAAATTATAAGTGCTGAAAAAAAAACCTTAGAAAGCTGCTTAGTCCTCCTCCCACACACTGTGTATGGAGGTAGGTCTGTCGTGAAGGGGAGCCCACTGATGCCAACAGAACTCTCCGTATCAGGACGTAACACCAAAAAGATGTAGTAAGGAGGTTGAGAACACACAGCCCCAGTCCCACATCACTGACACCTACCGAATTTGAACTAAAAAGTAAAAAAAACCTTTAAAAATGAACACCCGCCAGTCCTTCCTTCACGCCAGTTTCTTGGCAGACCCTTCACTATGGCAGATGAAAACAAGATGAGTGCCATGCATGAAATGAGAAGACACATTTTCAATGTACTGAGAACTTGGACAAAGCTGCCTGAACTACCTTATGCTGGGCTCTGGAACACTCAGGCTGTTGAGTTTAGAGGGGATAACTCGTAAAATTATTTTATCTAGTTACTTGTGTGTTCTCAGAGGAACTCATTCAGAACTGAGAAGACCAGAGCATTTTAAGTTGAAATATTCTTCTCTAATATTCACAATGATGGTCTAATCAGATGTGAAATATTAAACAGAACCTAAGAATGTTTTGCTTGGTTAAAATTTGCTTATTTTTAAGATACCCAAACTCTTTCATTCCCAAAGAACTTTGATGCTGACACATTTCCCTCGCTCCTTTACCCGCACGGATTTGCCTGCCCTGCCTCCCGTTCCGGCCAAGCAGGCCAGACTGGCACAGGCTGGGAGGGAAGCCCTGGGATGCTGTGCCAGCCTGAGCTACCCACACGCAGCTCCTCGCTCCGCACGAGGAGGCACCATCGCCAAGGCCTCTGGAGCCACTGTGCTGCCATGGAATGACCTCGGGCTGTTTCCATTCTTCCATCATTCCCAAGCGGCATAGCTCAGGCTACTCTCTGGTCTCCTACAATGCTCTGCAGATGCAACACTTTGTAACTGGGAGACAGAAGGGGATGGTGGGATTTTAATGGGAAGAGCCCAGTGCTGCTGTTGATTTCAACAGCACGATTGGGTGTGAGATTTAGAATGGCCTGGCTAGCTGTTCTGGGTCTCTGCAAGGATAATTTCACAAGGTATATGCTAACACTTTTGTGATGATTTATTTGCTAGTCCAGGATTTTTAAGTAAGATTTTTAAATTTTAAAATGTGTTCAACAGATTTATCCAGCCATCACATGCAAATTTCATGTGAAACCAATTAGCACGCTTTTATTTCAATAAGTTTCCCCTAGCTTTAGACAAACCAGTGCTTAAGGTGAGAATTTATCCTATGTCAAAAGCTTTTATCCATAACATAGTGTCCTGGTAATTAGCAGCACTCCAGTCCTCTAATCCAAGTTATGAGTTGTATTTGGCAGCTGCAACAGGGAAATGGCAGGTGAGTTCTGAGGGCAGCTTCAAACAATAGTGAGGATTCTTCCCAGCTGGTTAATATTGCACCCTTCTCAGAGGGAGGCCAGAGCCCTCAGCTCTCCACAGAGCCAAGCCCAGCCCTGAAAAGATCTCACTCACAGAATTTCTCACATGGGTACAAAACTCCTACCGAGGCCTTTTATGATTTTGCCTTCTGCCCAAACAGCAGACATCTCCTGTGTGCCATCTCATGTATTGCTTTTCCATGACCACACTGAAAGGGTTCATACATGTAAGATACTGGAAGAGAATTTAAACAACATTCTTCATTTAGATCAAGCAGGCAAGAGCGAAATTTGCCATGATTTCCTCCAGACAAAGTTTGGTTTATCCTTGATGCAGAAGCCAAATGCTAATCCCAGCCACGACAAAGTTAGACCAAAAAATTAAAGTAAATGGAATCCTGAATGACAACAAATACAACCACGTGTATTATATGCACACAACAGTTCAAATTTTCCCTCCCTCTAGCTTATTAAAAACCTTCCTAAACACCACAGAACACACCAACCCTGTGACTAAGTAACCAGACAGCAGCGTATCAGGAGCGATGCAGCCATTTGTTATCATTAATCTACAAAAGCTCTGCAGAAGTAAATTAAACATTGCTCAAAGATGGTCCTGTGCCTTATCAACAGCAAGAAGCTTAAACTACAGCTCTAGGCTGCTATTAGCTGGAAATTCTCATGTGAGAACATCTGCGTGTGTTAAATATGGTTACGTTACTCAGCTTCTGCAGCTCTATGTGACCTGCTCAAAGGGCAACTGAAATAACTCTGAAAACTTCCCGCACCCTTCCCAGCACTTCTGACAACTCCCGTTCACCACCAAGTATGAGACTTCTCTCCACTCCCAGCTGACTTCCCCTTTGTTACTGTTTTCTCCTTTAATAACTTCCTAATAATCTTTATTAAGCGTCTTTCCTCTCTGCTATTAAAACTGCAACACACACAAAGCTTGGATTTGAGCTTCACCCTCTTCTGTCTTTTAAGTCTAATCCCGACAAACACTTCAGCAAGAAGTTATTTTTCAGCAACTTAATGGATTCAGTGACTAAAACTGATGTGGAAAATTCAAGAGACTTCGTAGGGCAGCGACAGCATTTGAGGCTGTATCAAAATAGGTCACGTACTTATCTGAGCAGAGGAAGCCTGGGACAGCAGTATTTATTCTAGTAAGTATTTAATTAATTGAACACTATTCAGATTATCATCTAGCCCAGTTGAGGAGATCCCTTATCTGGGAGGCAAGACACCAACCAATGTTTAACACCAACCAGTGTTTACACTCCTGCCCCACACCTTGCAAGAGAGGGATCAGCAGCTCTGATTCAGGGGGACTGTGTCCCTCATGCCCCAGTGACACAGAGCTAGAAGCCGAGCGGATCTCTCTCCAGAACTTACAGAAGCCACCCTACAGAGGAAGGTAGCCCTTCAACTATGCAAACACAGCTTGGAAAGGAAATCAGACTTTGTATTGGTCTTAATCCCTTTTATTTTTCATAGTTAACTACTTTTACTGCAGGAAAGGAAATGAAGAGTTCAAGCTGAACCAGATGCGTGCTGCCATACTGAGCACAGCACAGCCACCGCGCATCTAGAAGCACTGCCAACAGCCTGGCCTGTCAGAGGAAAAAAGGCTTAGGAATAAATTCTGATCTCCTCTTCCGTTTTTATAGCCAATGCTCTTCTTAAGTCACTGGGTTCTAGTTTTGTTTTCAAGATTCAGCTAAGAAATCAATCGCAATGTTAAAATTAAATTCCATCAATACCTTCAAGCCATTCCTCAGATATACAGAGCACCAAACCTGCCAAACTGCATTGTGAAGACTTTTAAAGCAAAGCTAAATGAACTTTCTTACCTCCCTACCCGCTTAGTCGCCTATGTTATTAGCGTTATTGATCAAACCAAAGTCTTAAGCACACACACCTTTGTATTATATTTACATGAGCAGTTCCAAGCAAGCAGAAAAGCATTGGTCCCAATGGTGGGTGAACCCAGCCTGCAGCAACAGCAGCCCCAGGCTCCCTCCCAACTCTGGCTGGGTATTTACTGCTCCGTTGACAAAATGGGCAAAAATATTGTAACAGAATAAGGTAGTTAGAAGTTAAAAGTTTGTTGGGGGTTTCTTAATGCAAACTGGACTTGACAATCCAGGATTGACCAATCCGTTCAAAATCCAATGAAACAGAAAAGCATAAAGGGCAGCTCGTTTTCCGTGTTCTAGATGAAGATGGGTTAGTGAGGCTCCAAGCTTTTCCTCGCTCGGCTGAGGTGGGGAGATGCCGTTACTCCCCCGTTTCAGAGACGGGTCCTGGCCTACCCCACA
>VWZY01005978.1:597129-710807 GCA_013399075.1 Chloroceryle aenea | reverse complement strand
TGCGCACGGGCGGCCCGGGAGCTGGGGGGCAGCCGGCCCCGCGGGGGTAGCCGGGGGAAGCTTCTCACCTCTCCGTCGACGGGAGTTCGCAACGGGGCGGCCCGGGCTGCTTGTGCGGCAGATTCGCCTTCCCCTCGGCCCTTCCTGCCTGGCGAAGGACTCGGAGCAGCAGCTACGGCCCAGCACGCTAATGGAAGGTCACTACTGGAAAAAATGGAGAAAAAGAAAGCATAGTATTGTTTAATAAATCCTTTTGTTATTAACCTATTTACAACGTGTGTAGGGGGAGTGTAAATACCTAGCTATCTGCCGCTCAATTAAATGACTCAAGTACTTTTCAGAGGAGGTTATGAACTTTCCCACAGCACTTTGCGGGAGCTGTTGCCTTCTCCCCCATACAGCAAACTCTGCCTGTAGCAGCAGTTCTCTGGCAAATGGGTCTGGGTGCTAAACACATGGATTCCAGCATCTGCAGCGCAGGGGACAGGCGGCCGCGGGGGACCGCGGTGATTGTTACAGATGGGCTACAACACGGTGCTTATAAAGTGAGGATGGAGTTAGTTACTTACTCAAAATCTCACTCCACAGTGAAGAAGAATGTGAACTCCCAGTTAGTTTCTCAATCCAGCATATTTTGGTTTGGGTTCCCCTGGCTGCGTCAGGCAAGCCCTAACTGAGAACTTTGATCTGCAAGGTAATGTAGCAATAACATAATTGTAGAATCTTGTGTAATAAATATTATCCTTAATAATAAACCTTCTCAATTTTGTCATTTTTTTTTCCCTGTCCATGCTTACTATGCTTTAAGGTCACACAGTACAGTCACACAGAACAGAAAATCGTTTCTGCAGTACCACGTTACAGCAAAATACCTTTGATGTAGTGGAGCAATACCAGCTGCGCTGTTCTCTGTGGCATTACACCTGCTACTCACTGAAAGATCTGTGTGAGAAATGAAAAAGCAATCAGAAAATCTGCTCCACAAGCAGTTGAGAAGCTAGGAATTTTAGGTGGCGGTCCTACAGCAATTCAGTATTTTAAGGTATTATGACATATTTGTCAAATACAAAGTTTCACTTTTCCTTCGGACTTTAAACCCCAAAAGACATCTCATTTACATGTGAGTGTACATAAAAAGCATTTGAGGCAAGTTCTATCCCACTGGTTTCAAAGGAATTGCATGCAAAGAAAACCTGTGTTCTCTTAAAACCCCGTTCTGGGTTCAGCAGCCTGGAACAGCTATTGGTGGTTTCTCACAAAACGATTTCAAGATGACCATCCCTTGGAAAGTAAGGAAATATGGTTACAACAGCCCCGTCTCTACTTATGCAAGCTGTAAGAAATTGGTTTACGCTTCAGTAGGGAATGACAGAAACAACAGTAACACTGCTCAGGGGAAAAAAAAGCACTGTCACATAAAATGTGGCTGGTTGGCCAGCTCAAGAACCTCAGCAGCGTGCAGGATACTGCCCTGTTTATTAAAGACTGTCTTGGAAATTTCTGACGAGGGTCAGCAGAAAGGAAGCCCAAAGTCATCCCATTGTAATGGAAATACAAAATAACTTCCGGAAAACTTTGTAGATGTGGTGAGGATTACTGGAGTCATAAATAATCACAGTAATATATGCACGGTGATCTGTGCCAGTTAATGAAAAGAGCCTCGAACAAAGCACTTGAATTTTAATGTGACCAAAGTTTTATATAAAACTAAACCCAAGGGTGATACTGCATTTGGTACCTGACAGGGTGTTCCCTCTGCAGGAGGAGTGCTTGTTGTGACAGCTGTGGCTAGGAGAAACAAAACTGTATTTTGATGTAAAATAGGAGAGAAAAATAGTCACTTGGGAAGATCACTAAAAGAAACATTGTATTCTGATGTCTACACTCTAATTATTTGTCACATGGGGTTGGGAAGCTGTCTGGAGGGTTTGAGGAAGAGAGGGTTAAGCAGCCAGCAAGCTGGCAGGCAGCTGCACCCCATAAGCAACTTGATGAGGTGGAGATAAAAATCTGCTTTCAGGTGGCAGGAAGGCTTTGGAGATGGAGGGGAAAGCAGCTGCTAAGCAGAGGCCTTGATTTTCTGATCCTCCCTTTGAAGGAAGAGCCATAATGCACCTGAGGTTTGGTGGAAGGTGCCTGTCTGCAGACACTGATCTAGACAGCCTAGTGCTGCCACTTTGTTCCTGTTAACCTCTTCACCCTGGGCTACCTGGATCAGGCTGTGCTGCTAGAGGGACAACACCTGGCAGTGCAAGGAATAGAAGCATGATGCTGCCTCTCTCTTCATTCCACGTGGCTGGGACAGCTTGGCTGCAGAGCTCTGCTCTTGTTTAACCAGCAAAAGCTTGACACCATTATTTGGCTATAAAGGTGAAACAAGGTGGTTTTGGACAAGACAGCAAGTATCTAGAACTTGCTGATGAAATCACAAGTAGGTCATTGACTCTGAGAAAGATGGGCTCTCTTTAATCAGAAGTTTATAGCAAAAATAGCGTGATGATGGTCAAAGCCTATTTTATGCAGTCAGGCTTCATAATCTTGCCTCTCATGAAACTTCTGGTATAAGGAGACTGCACTTTCTGATTTGAGTCTTTTTTTTTTTTTTTTCCCCCCAAAGCTTTTGCTTCTCAACTGCCTTTTTTGCCCTTAAGTCTACATGACTATGTATGGAATGCTTGTCATCAGGCAGCAAACAGAGTAGTACTTTCCTGGAAGTACAGAGGTAGAATGAGCTGGACAGAAGAAAGAAAGTGGACTTTGCTTATAATCTGAATATATAAGGATAAAAAAAGTGACTGGTTGGAGAGAGGTGGAAGGATGTAAAAAGCTTCTAAGCACGGAAGTGAACTCTACTCTTTTGCAAACACAGGTGGCAGCCTGACACTCAGGAAAACAGAAAAGTTGACCTTTGATTGTAAAGCTGGTACAGTGTGTAATAAACCAGCACGTACCTGGTTTAGAGTATCTTTTGTCCTCTAAGTCCTCTTTCTTTCATTAAACATCTACAGCTGTTCTGCATACAGAAGCCTCTGGAACATCTGGGTCTTCTGCTTGAACCTCCCCATACATAGGTGTATATTTGTGTACATGCCACAGAAACACACGCTGGGTGGGGGGGACTACAGAGGAGCTGCCAGGAGATGAGCAGAGAGGGGGAACTGAGTGTTGAGGAGAGGTCTGATGGGGGCAAACCTGGCTCGTGCAGAGGGAGTGCTGGCCCCATCTGCCCTGTTTCCAGGATAGAGAATACTGAAAGGACAACAGGTTGCTGCTCTTTGTACTGCCTGATTCTTTGCCTTTCTGCTTCATACCTCTCCAATCACAACATACTCTGTTCCCCACAAGAAAAAGGAGAAAAAGAAAAAAATAAAAGCCCCTCTTTGGAAATGCCTCAGCAATGGTTTAGGATAGCACTAGTTGATTGTTTATATTTAATTAAAAACAGAAGGACAACTACACCAGTTCAGATCCAGACATCATCTAGATCTCAAGCAGATGCTAAAGGACCATCAGTATGCTCCCAGAAGTGTCCCAAGAGGACGAGCCAGTGTAACAATTCTCTGCACTTTCAATAACCCTCTCATACTTCCTGCTCACCAGCTAGTTTCAGCTCTGGGTATTTTATAAGGGCAATGGGTATTTTTCTCACCAGTAACCTCCAGTCTCACATATACGGACTTGCTCGGCCTGCCTCTTGCATTCATGTAAACTTCTTGCACCCACAAAGTCCTCTGGAAGTTCAGCAAATCTGCTACTGCCGCATGAAGAACCTTCTTTTGATTCTGACTCCTGGTTCAACAGCCCCCACTTCTGTACAACTTCATCATTCCTCCGTTCAGTCCTCTCTCTTCCAGGCTAGAAAAAAGACCAACTTTATTCAATCTTTTTCATAGAGATATTATTCCATATTGTGGGTTATTAATGTCCTTTCCATGATCCTTTTCCAGTTCCAATATTTTATTCCACAGTATTCCGGGTTTTGAAAAATCGTGGATTTATGAGATGATGCAATGTTTACTTTTTTATTCTCTGGTATTTTCTAAATGGCTCTTAATGTTTGATTTTCTTTTTCTGACTGTCACAAAACTGATGTTTTTTTGGGGTTATCTGTAACGGCCACAGACTCTTGCACCAGAGCAGTGACAGGTTGCTCAGACCCCTTGTTTCATACGTTCCATATAAGCATTACTGTATACTCATCCGCAGTCACTTTTTAGCTGCTGTATTATTTATTTATAAACTTATTTTAATAAGGTACCTTGCAATGCACAGCCAAAAAAATTGGATCTGAAATGCTTATGTGATTTCAGAATTTTAATTCTCTTTATACGTTAGAGTGTTTCAGTGGTAAAAAAATCCAGCAAGCAGAAAGGGTTAAACAGAGTTCAAGGTATGTTTTAAAGACTGTAATTTACTGTGCTAGCATTAACTACTGACCAGACCATAAAGTCAGTGTTACAAGTTTGAAGGAAAACTCTCTTATCCCATTATTTTTTTTACTTGGAATGCGTTGTGATACTGGTTGAAGTTTACACACTTCAAAAGGCAATAGAAATCCTTGACATATATCCAAAAATCTAGACTTAAAAATTGCATCTCACGATTAATAGCTAGGATGATTTATAATCTAAAATTGTCAAGGATCGTGCAAATACACTCCTACTTCTGCTATACCAGCAGAGGGGAAAAATAATCTTCATATTATAGTATACTAACAGTACACAGAGTGACAAAACAGAATAAAGTGAGTCTGTTTTTTCAGGACACTGGTTTTGTGGCAGCTGTCGCTACCTTCAACAACTCAAAAGATTGTATTGGATTTTATGAAGTGAAATAGCACAGTACTGTACTCACCCTTAAGCAAAAGTCACTCTTTTGTTCTAACCATTTTCCTGTTTGAATTGTTGAGGTTATTTAACCGTCAATTGACTTTGTTTTAGATAATTAATATTATGCATGAGACTGGTGATTAAACAAAACAAAAAAACCCAAATCACATTGAGCAACTTTTCTTCTATCCATTAAAGCCCTTATTCAGCATGCTGAAGAGCAAAGACCTCATTTTAATGAAACCCCACCAGTCATCATTTACAAAGTATCGACTGCAAAAAAGAACGTAACTTTGTACACTAACTACAGAATTTTGCCCAACAATAAGGCTTAGTATAAAACAAATCACAAAAGATGATGCTAAACTTTTCCTGTCTTCATGATGCTGCTAAAATCGTCTGAGAACCTATCAAGTGATATCTATATTATGCTGCCAGATCTAATTTATAGTTCAGTGATGCTCTGTGAAAACTGATAAAGGAAAAGGGCCTGCAGTCATGTGGAACGTCGTAAGGCACAGCTGATCTGCAGAGCTAGAGACTTTTAAGTTTCATGCCAAGGGAAGATATTACGTTCATTATCACCAAAGAGCAGGAAATGAATTCAATGCCAAAGCAACAATTTGCATTTCCCTCTCCTGGACAGACTGCCTAAGGAACAATCCTCTTTATTAAAGGAGCTGCGATTGGGACATACTTTAAAATAAACGGTGGTACCTTGGGTTTTTAGGGAGAACAAGTCAAGGGTTTGGGTGTTTATTTCTCTTTGCTTTTACTTGTACGTGACTAAAGATGTGTCATAGAAACAGCTGGTCCATCTTTTAAAAAAAGATGAAATCATTAAGCACAGAAAAGTCTACAAATTTCAAAAACTGAATAAAACTACTAAAAGCAAGGGAATAAATCCTTAATGCCTGTAAATAAAAAATTATTAGAATTTAAAGACATTTTTTCCACCCAATAACAATCAAGAAGAAAGAGTGGTTTAAGATATACTTAATTTCAGATCCAGAATCTTCTCCACATTCCTCAACTGCTATAAATTTCCATGGCCAAGTATGAGGGATGATAGGAATTTAAAATAACAAGTGTAACTAACAGACAGTCCTTTGGTCAATATATGTTGTAGCTATATATATATATATAGATAAAATAGCTCAGGCAATCTGGTCACAGAAACTGGAAGAGGGACAATTTAACCTGCCTCATGCTACTGTGGCTGCACTGTTCTAGTATCCAAACAGGCTCCACACTGTGGCCTATATATCTTCTCCTTTACACCATATTATTTGGTTATATAGTTAAACAGTTATTAGCATATATATTTATGTCATGAAATTTAGGTTGTTAGTTCCCCCTCCCCCATATTTCCTTTCCTTTGGAGTGACCTAAATTTTGCTATATTTCTATAATTTATACCTGCAATGTCAACTATATCCACGAGTAGAGAGTTTGTGCTGTTTGGCTTTATGTGACACGGATGCATTTAGCCAGCTTTTGGGTTTGCTTAAGTAAAACATTGTGCAGAATTTAATTAAAAAAATAAATATTCAATTTGAGCCCTTAAATTAGGACTTTCTCTTTTGAGAAAGTTTACTTCTCTAATTTGTCTCTTACTGGTCTGTTAGAAAGTAAGAAACCAACTTGAGAGACTTGAGAGTTGTTTTGGTTTTCTTTTTTTCTTTCCCCATGGACCTACAGTTGCTTCTCTCAGATTTCAGAAACAGAGCTCATGACAATCCTCCCACATCTGTTTCATCAGCTGATTAAAATGCAGATCTCCAACCAGGTAACACGTTCTTGGACGATGGGCGTTACTGGAACCAACTCATTATTAAAGAGAACAACTTTATGCCTGATCAGCAACTTGGCAGCATAAACAACTTGAAACAGTTCTTTTAAATGAGTCTTGATATTTGGTTTATGAGAGCTTTCATTTACTGAAGGGCTTGAAGGCTTTTATAACCCAGCGAGGCATAAAAGTTTTTGTTATCTTTTAAAAACCTTTTTGCAGTAAAGACTTTTTATCTAGCATAAGAAAGAATTCAGGTAGGAGCCTTACACAAAGCAATGAATATTTGGTTTTCTGATTGGGTTGTATGATTTGTGGTGTGTATCATCATACACTGAAGGGCAATGTTAATTTCCTTTTTTTATTTATTTTTAAATTTTTAAATTTTTTTTTTAGCCCACAAAATACCTGACAGGTTTTAACTTCTCTTTATTCTTCAAAAATAAAGATTCCTTTGCTGACAGGAACTGAGTGTGCTGTTCCACTAAGTTTTTCAACTACTTTCTATTTAAAGTTGGAAAACTGTCAAGATCAAAACATTTCAGTTAAATGTATATTTTAATTTTAATTCTACAATTAGATTGCATTTTCAAACCACAACTGCTGAGCTTTCTGAAGGAAGGCATTTTTATTTTGACCCACTTCCACTAAGTCTGTTCTCAGACTTGTTTTACTCATGCCCACTGGAAACGTAGCAGCTGGCAGGTCTGGTTTGCCCCTCTACCTCAACTGGAATACAAGAATTGCTTGTGCCCAGGTCAAGTTATCCCTGTACCGTGCTGCTGGTAAACCCAGCTACTGCTCACAGACACTAGAATGTACCAGTGCTAGAAATGGGCTTTAGGGAGAACAAACATTCATACTGCAACTCTTTTTTCACTTCAGTACCTCACCCTTATTGATGCACAGTGTGAGCCTGTGAAAATGAATGCTGGGAGAGGAACCATTAACACTGGGTGCCCCAGCAACGTACGTCAGACAGGGGGACACAGCATTCCTGACAGCAAAAGCAGGGGCTCGGTCATCCTGTGCTGCCAACCAACGGAGCTGGATTTCTTTCTCATTCTGAGAGGAGTACTAGCTGCAGAATTTGAAGTGTCACAGCAGACTGTCAACATCTTCAGCAATGTTTCAGGAATTGTGCGGGTATACGGTAGGGTAACGTGAAACTCACTGCAGTAAGAATTGTAAGTCTGGCTCAGAAAACATTGCTAGTTTTATCCTCTCAATATGATGACTCTTCTCAACCTCTGCAAATTTCCTTCCAGATCAGAGATGCAAGAGGTCATATAAAATAATGAGAATTTTAATTCTGTAAGTGCAACCCCACCCATATGCCTTCTCCCAGACAGCCACATTCAGTTGGGTTGTAAATGACGAACCTACCATGATAGGGAGGATTACTCTTTTATTAGGAATGATGTTATACTTTGGTTCTTCCTCCAAGGTAGGGCTTTATCCACATATATTCTATGTAAGGCTGCAGAGTAAGAACACAGTTCATTGAGCAGTGAGAGATTAAAGTGTGTTGGCTTTAACTAACTGCCTTCTGTCTCCTCATTTAGAGGAGCTTAACCAATTAGTAGCTTCCTGTCGTCTCTGGATATTGGTTATTCTAAGCAAGTAGCACTGAAGAGGTTCCCTGTTACAGGAACACTGATGATTTCCATAGGTACATGAGTTGTGCTGTTTTCTGTGTTAGCTTACTCACTCACAGGTAATACTGCAGCTTTCCTGCTCTGCTTTCTGTTATCTGCTTCATAAGTAATTGTTCTTTTATGATGGCTTTTGTTTGTGCATTACTATATTGGTCAAGAGAAGTCTTTACTTGCATAACTTGTCAGGTACACACGTACTAAAAAGCAAGTGTACCTACACACAGAGAGTAAAACAAGCCTATGCGTGATACGAAATAGTGCTGCGTTAATTAGTCCTAAAGAGTCTGCTTGAACACCCAGTTTTGTCCTGTAACAACAGCATAACATAACTGCTGCCTACAAACCTCCCCAACATGATCAGCTTCTGGAGTGTGTTGTGTGAAGTGGTAGTTCCATTCTGCCTGAAATGCATTTCCAGTATTCAGAAAGACAAAACTTTTCAATTTATCTGTTACACAGGCACCTTAGTAACCAAGAGTTAAGCTTGGCATGAGGAGTGAGGTCGTTAGACCCTTGCTCGTTCAGCAGTGGCATTGTGAACAGGGCTGAAAGGAGTGGCTGGGCATCCAAAGATGTGTGCAGAGCCCTAACCTTAAGGCAGCTGAAGTGAGCATCACCATTTTTGCTTCTATTCTGTCCCTTTAGTCAGTGACCTAAATGGATTGCCTCAAGTATCTTGCAATATTTGTCAACACAGTCACTTCCCTACTTTCTATTGCTGTTAGACCAGTGAGCAAACTAGAATCTGCAGTCAGAAACAGGTTCAGGCTTTAAGTCAAATTCAAAGAGGCTTAAAAAACTTAAAAGACTGTTTTAAGATTGCCCTGTTTTTATAAAATCTTTAAGGCAACATGAGGTATTTTATAATACCTGCAAGAAGAGCGGTCCTTACTTCAGAGGCTTTTGAAGATGATCAACTTCAGAAATTTTTACTTCGTTTGCAAGGGTGATACTGGTCTTCCATGTTAATTTGTGCCATCTGAAAAACAAGATTTATGATCTTAAGAATATTGACTTTTATTTTTGTTTTTGGTCCTAAAGGAAAATCAAGGATAAATAAGAGGTGGCAAGTTTCAGACACTAGGTCTGTGTGTGCATGGTCTATGCCACTATCTGGCTTCATTTGTTTATCAGCTATTCTTATCAGCCATTGAAGCTACTGGTAAAATTCTCACCTCATAACCATAATAATAATAACCACCATCTTAACTGTATCACAAAAGATGTTTCCCCATTGCGTGCAGCCCAACTTGCCTGTCTCTAATGATTATCCACAAAGTAGAATGAAAGAATTTTACACCACAGAGCACACGGCTAAAATAAACTCAGTGTAGTAGAGAGAGGCACGTGCTTTGCCAACAGTGAGAGTAAAGAGAGTAACTGTGTTTTCCTCCACAAGCTACTAATTCTGTGGTCAGTGCAATTTAGACTATCACTTCCAGAACTCCTGACTTAATAACTGCCTTAGTATTTTAATTGCAAGCCAGCTGATAACCCAACTGACCAGTCAGAAAGATGCAGAAGAACCTTCTACCCGTGGCCAGAGCAGATGGTAATCATCATGAGCCTTTCATACATGGTCCATCAGGTCCCTATTTGTCCACCTATCAAGCCAGTGTCAGAGATGTGGCAGGTCTGTGAGCATCCAGTTTGTAGTTTTATGAACTGGGAAGAGTACTGGAAAATCATCAGCTATCAATAATAAGTTTTTCTAATGACAGGAACAGAGGAAAGAATATTCTTCAAGCAGGAGTGACTAGTTCAAACCAGTTCTGCAGGAAGCTTCACGCACCAAAGATCAAGAAGAATGCTAATGTGCAATCATTGAACAGAATAGGAGCCAAAACTTGCTATAAGGCACGTAATGAATAATGCTATACAATCAGCTTCTATACACCCACAATGTATCTAAATTTATAAACCGTAAATGCCATTGGATAAAATTTGAATGCATTTCCCATCCCTGAAGTGTACTACCCAATCTGCTCTAACACAGGACCATATTGGGATTAAGCAGACCATTCTGTTTGTTACAAACTTACCAGAATGTGCTGGTATTTATATCTCATCAAAGCTGTTCAGTAAACACAGTACAAAGACCTCTGATTTCACCCAATGCATAAACACATGCGAAGGATTTCATTCTAGGATTTTGGACATGAGAGAGCTCGCTCTGTCAAATGAACCATTCCCCCATCCCAGTGAATTAAACATCTTTCCACCTGGAAAAAAACATCCTGGCTTCACAGATAAGAATGTCAGAGTTCTAATGGCAAACTCTGAATGCCAAGTACTTTAAGGGAAAATGCAGTAGAGCTTCCTAGAATTGACACTTACTGGTTTGTTGGTTTTTTTTCCCCAACTAATCAAGAGTTCTGAGGGACAGGATTTTGAGAATGCAGAACTCATCCCTGTTCCTATTACACTTCTGTATGGATTTACATATGTTTGTGTATTTTTGATGGATATGACAGTTCAAGCCTCTAGGAATGACCGTTAACATTTCATTCAGGCTGTAAAGATCCTTTGTCAGTCTTAGAAAAAACATGAAAGAGAACAAAGCACCATGATTACCTTTGTTGCATACAATTGCAAAACCTGCTTCTCCAAGCCACACAAACTGAATAGGGAATAAACCAATAGAATTAAATCATATCAAGGTCAGAAATTCTGCCTTGACAAGGAAAGGATCGAATTCCAAGTCAGCTACTGCTGCGTCGGAAAAGGAACAAGAGACACTTTCCTTTTCTGATTCTTTGACAATGGAAGGTGGACAGATCATTTCACATGTTTGCCTTTTGCCAAGGCAGGATCAGTTCTACCTAAATGCTTCTTGAAGTTTCTTGTTCCCTTTCTAGCAAGACTGCAACCAGTCTATTCCAGCGCTCAACTGTTGTCATCAGATTGTCTTTCTCAAGTTCAGTTAAAATCTCCCTGGCTGCCACTTAAGACTGTTATTTCTGGAACTGTTTGTGGTGAACAGAGAGAAAAATGCTATTTCCTTTCACAGGTTAAAAAATGTAAGACAACAAAGGCAATAATCTCAAAGAAATATCCGCTTAAAAAAACACCCCAACAGCAAAAAGCCAAGCCAACCCAACGCAGAGACTCTCTCTAGAAACACCTGAAAGAGTACCAAAAGGAGAAATCCCCTATCTCAGTAGGCTATCACTCTCTGGGTGAACCAAACACACTCATTTAGAATTAGTCAGGGGTTGCAAAACTATTCAAAAGAATCCCGAAATCTCTGGGCTTGGGCCTGGAAGCTGTTTGGGTTTGCTCAAGAAGCTATGAGCTGCCCTTAGGCCAGACAGGCTGTTTGAGAGTTAGGTTATCTGGTTCCATGAGATGGGACCTTCCTGCAGGGAGTGACCCTTCCCTGGAGCAGCCCACGGGGGACTGTTCAGCCAGGAACTATCATCTTTTGTTGTATAAACACAGCAAGAGCCCCGTCCCAGTATTAAAGCAGAGGGCTTTATTCCAACTTGCTGTCTTTAAAAAGGGCCAGAGGATGACATTTCCTTTCAGATTTAAGATTCAAAATCTTTAAATGCAAAATAAAGGTCAGTAACATCAATAATTCCTTTTGCAGAAGGAATTACATTGCAGAATGCTGAGTTCATCACCTCCAAAAGCTGTGTGCACTGATACTCAGACATACGGTACCGTTGTAATTACCATAGAATCACAGAATCATTTGGATTGGAAGAGACCTTTCAGATCATTGAGTCCAACTGTTAACCCAGCTCCGACAGGTCACCACTAAACCGTGTCCCTCAGCACCACATTTACTGTTGGTGTAACGTTTGAAGGTGAACAATAAGATACAATGTTGAGAATCTTCAGCTTTTTTCCTAAACTTCACAGAATACGGATTGTGTTTTACATCCTGCACCTGACCTCTCACTGAGATCAGAAGTCACCTGGTTCTGGGATTCTTAAAATATGAACAAAATTTCAAAACAAATATTGAAGTGGCTTTGTCACTACTTAATTGGGCCAATGTCTGAGCAAAATACAGGGTAACGGGCAAGTGAGCCGACAGAAATTACCATCATGGTATTTATGTGGAAAAGAACAGAAAATGGATAAAATACAATAACAGTGCATGAAGTGACCTGGCTAATTTTACTAAAATACTTGCAGGTAATTTCGTTTCCTAATTCAAATGTTTATAGTCAGATAACACTGGAAGCATAGAACTGCCCTTGCACATCAGAGCAGAAATGTCAGTATTTGAGAGTTCTCTTCGCCCGGCGCATTGGGAAAGATAAGTGACTAGGCGATTTCAGCGGGACTCGGGTTCCAAGCTTTAATTCGTATCCTTGGTGTTGTTTTGGATGGATGGCAGTACACATCCATCTTGTGCAAGCATTTGACAGAGAGAATTGTGGGTATAAATCAGGAAGAAGGTGCTTTGTAGGGTGGAGTTAAACTTCAAAGACAGTGAAATAAAGAACAGTCATCACTACACCTAACAGCTGTCCTTCTATTGTAATTAAATAGAACATTAATTTCCAAGTGTTATGACATTTAATCAGCTATATAAAAAAAATAATAGTAATAAGCAAGATAAGCATCAGCACCAAAGTTATTATGAGAGCAAGCCAAGAGCACATGCCCAATATTTCTAAAAGTTGTTATAGACAAGCTGGTTTAGACCATTAAGTACTGTTCAAAGTATTTCCTTGGAACACATTCTGATAAATTCCTTTCTTTAAAGAGAAACTTTGCAAAGAATCCCACAGTTCTTACTCATTAAATAAGACAACAACTATAGTCTGCTGTTGTATCGTGTCCGTGTGTCCTCATAAAGATGAGAAATACTATTTTTTCTTTTTAGTCAGTACACGTTCATGAAAAATATCATTTTGTCCCATATTACAGGAGAGTTTTGTGCCTATGCTGAAGAGGCTTTCTGGGCAAGCCAGCACTGACACCATGCTGGAGCCTTTCCAGTTGTTCCTGAATTGTATGGCTCATGGAAAAGGGTCAGTACAGTCCACTTGAGCTACGCTGAACCTATAGCCACAAGAGACAAGTGCCATTCCTGTTATGACAAAGCTGACAGGATGACACATTCTTTTCCTTTGCATTTTCAATTCCTTACAGCATCTGTAATAGCTGGTTATTTGAAATGTATTTCTTTTGTTGTGAGGTTTTGTATGTTTGTTTTTCAGTGAGCCACTTAAAACAAGCACAAGAACCACTAGTGGTACCCTTATTACTGGTTAGGAAATCCTTCTCAGACTATTATGAAGAGTTCTTGGGAAAGAAAGGTATCCGTTATGTTCCAAAAAGATTTCATAAGGATAAAAACAGCAAGAAAGAATCAGGAGAAGAAACCATTGTATAGTTTATATTTTTGAATGAAGAATTATAAACTGAGCTAACGTGCAGATTCCAGGAGGCACCTTGCCACAGAGACAATACGCTCTCGGAATAAGAAAGGGAGGTAGTCACAAGGAGCTGCAAGCATCTGCCAGCTTGGTCCATGCAACCAATCAAAAGTGCTTCTGCTTATTCTGCACACACATCTATTGCTCCCTTTGATAGACTTGAAACACCGACTAGTTCAGCAGCTGGCAACTGGGTCAGGAACAGTGACTGGAATGAACTGGAGCTTTCACTAAAAAAAGGCTTTTTTCCATTATTTTGAAGAACAAGCGGTTAACCTCCCCTTGACGTACCCTTGCCAGATAGTGACAGTAAGGAATTTTCTACTGAACTTGGTCTTATCTTCCAGACTACTAATTTGGCAAAACAATTACTTCCAACCCCTTCCTAACAATCTCCAATTAATTATTTTTTTTCCTTGTATTATTAGGTGCAGAACAGCCAAATGCCAGTCCTCCCCGCATGAGTGTTTTTACTGGATGTTATGCAGTGTTTCCCACACTTTGCAGTGGTGTTATATTTGTTATTTAGAACAACCCCAGATTGTTCCTGGAGCTGTGCCCATAGAAACTACTGCTGTAATGTGTTTATATGATATATAATTATAGGCATGCTGTAACCTGTCCACAGCCACTGCAGAACGGGTTGCGTTATCAAAACCATAACCCAGGCCCTGGATTAACTATTCAATCTGATAGATTCCCTTTCTTCAGCAGCTAATGTCAAAGAAATTAAATGAACATTTTTGAGCCCCACTAGAAAAGATGATAAGTATATAACACTCTGAGCCAGTAACATCACACTCAGAATACTGAATACTCCCTAATGGAACATGGATTTCAAGCCACTATGTCTGAAGTTTAGGCCACTTAGTTAATTTGCATTTGAAAAGACTTGCCAAAAACCACAAACAAGATGTAAGAAGAAAGATGGTGCTCACCTACCAACGGGGTGAGTCACAGTATTCAAGCAGTTGAGCCTATGTACGCAAATATAAATTGTAAAATTTGGTTATAATCCTAGTAAACAACAGATTATTATAGGCTTTAATCTAAGTACCGTGTCTAATAATTAGGAGTGTCTTGAGTACATATTATGTGTAGGGAGAAAAATCTTTCTAGAAGTAACATTTTACTTAAACAGAGCAGGGGAATATATGAAAGTTTAATTATTAGAATAACTATTTTGATGTACTTCCATGTAGACTTCAATACTGCTTCATACCCAGCAGGTTATATTTTTCTGACGTCAAGCATCTAAACTCTTTTCTTGATAAAAATTATAAATACACAGCACTGATTTTCTGTTCATGCATCATTTTTACCTTACGCTTTTATTCAAGCCAGCCAGCTATCAAGAAGAATTTTTACATCATGGTAATACTTACGAATACTTTTTTACCCCATCTATTAAATCTCTCTCTCTTGCTATGTCTGAGACAGATGTACAAAAGCTTGCTTCAATAATAGCTAATGAACTTGAAAAATACATCAGTGTACAACCTGTTGCTATATATACACTGTACCACCCCAGTTCACAAGTGGTTCTGATGGTGCTTTTGTATATTCATTCACAGGTACAGAGGAGTCAAGCCAGACCAGGGGCTGCGAGGCCACTGCATTCGAAGCAGAGAGGGACAGGCAGGGCTGGATCTGGTGTCACAGTTTTGTCATTTTATTTTGGCTTTACAAACTTTATTTTGGATGAAATCCAAACTTAAAAGATGAATTTCACCATTATGAAATGGATGTGGTCAAAGTAACACAAGAACAGCTGGTCTCACTAAAATGAGTTACAGATGGTGGGAATCTTGCAACAGCATTCTTATAAAATTTGGTAGGAAAAAAAAAACCAAACCAAAAAGCCTGATCTGCCTTAGAAATTCACTGGGTGTACTCCTGCAGATGTGAGGAAAACTCTACTCTCTCTTATCTGACAATTTCTAATTTGTTGCTCCAGTAATATTTTATGTGTGTGAATTAAATACAATTTTTTTGATTTAGACTTGCTCCACACTTATAATCAAGTGCAAGAAATAATTATATGGTATTTTCATATGGAGTTCCCATAGTGTTTTGTGGGACATAATATTATTACATCATGACGTTATTAAAGATTATACAATAGGTTAATGCAAGCTGGTATCTTGTACTTGGTGATGAAGTGGAAGAAGGAAGCAAAGAAACAGATTGAAAAGAAATCCATTTTATGATTGATTTTTAAGAATTCAAGCTTTGTGCAATTCCTTAGTGTTCTTCTGAAGGATGTCTGTCTTGCATTTTAACACTGATGACATTTGAACCGATACGGGAAGTCTAATGCGTGTAATTTCACTAGAGCATGTTACTGAATTACAAATATATCCAATTATCTCTTAATGACATTAATTTCTGTTTACAAACATGGCTAATACTGTAAGTAAACATTAATAACACCTCAGTATGTAAAGTATTATAAGCCATTTCTACCCAAACCCTCCACTATGTGGGTGTGCCAGCTGGTAAGCACAACAGCTCCAGCATCATAATGGCACGACAGTAAAGATTCTTAGCTGATAGGGAAATGTGTGTATGTGGGATCATCCTTTTTTTCTCTCAAGTTCTGTTATGAATTTTAGGTTACTCAAGGTAAAACGTTTGGATCTCCTACCTACGCTTTATTAGAAAGGGCAGAATTTTGTTTCAGGAGGTCCTGACAGTAAACTATCATTTTTCACATAACCTGCACTAGGCAAAGCTGATCCCAGCTCGTGACAGTGGCTTGAATCGGGTGACTTTTGATGTCCTTTTTTCTGTGATGTGTAAATACACAAGTCTAAATGTATGTAAGTGTAAAATGAATTTACAAAATAGATTGAGCAAATTACTTTCTAAACTACTCCTTTCTCCCTGTTTACAATCTCCTGCAGTGTGATCTTCTCACAACTGAGTGTTTTCACATCTGAGGGGGCACATTCTGAACTCGGTTACATGGCAGCAAATACCAAGTAACTGCCCCGAAGTTAACAGAATTACTCCCATCAGAACAATGGAAGTGAAAAATTTGTCCATTCTCCATTACAGAGACAGCTGAATTTTACCCATCAAGTGAAAATAGGGAACTCTTTCTAATTATATTTCACACCATAATACAAATGTCATGTTCTCCTGGTATAGGGAGAGTATTTAACAGCAAAGTATATTTGTTATAGGTACCAGAGGAACAAAGAAAGAAAATAAAAAACCCAAACCCACATCCCACATTTGTAGACACAAGTAGCTCAGCAGTGCTAAAGCTCTCCTGGCTCTGTAACCCTGGAATAATTCCGCTGACATGCTCGGAGGGTTCACATGAACAGGGATAGCAAGTGGAAAGGCATATTTAGATAGAAGGTCATTCAAGATAATTCTGCTTATGAAGACGACTGTTCATTTGAGTCAACCAATTTTGTAATTATGTGTTACTCTTCAAGAGGAATTCTGGATGTTATTTTCTTTGATATCTTTATGACTCATGCTTCAGTTGAGCAAAGCAAGCTACAATTTGCTAATGCAAGTGTGTACAAATTTGAAACTGGTTAGGTGGGGTGTGTCTGCTTATAGAAACACACATTTTCTTACAGTTTTCAATAAATGTTACTGGTGCAAAATTATCTGGCTAACATCTTGGTTCAATTCAAATATTTCATCGTTTGAATACCAGTCCTTAAAAGTTAATTCAACTGGGTAATTGCTGAGGTTCAGAATAGGAAAACTGCATTACTTATGAAAAAACCAGCAACTGAGTAAGAAGTTGTCTATCTCGATCAGGTCACATCGGTTATGTAACCAGCTGGCACCACTTTACATCTTTTGTACATGCAGGCCTGCTTCCCTCACATATCCTGGGGAAAGCAGGGGGCAACTGCTTTTCATGTGGGAGAATGAAGAAATGAGTCTTTTTGTTTTCCTTCAGGGTGTAGCTCATAGTTTGGAAAGCTTGGAGTAAATATGCTCCTTTTTACCATTTTGCAAAGACAAAAGGGAGCTCCACAGCCCACAGCTCATTTTGAACGGAACGCTGCCAACACCATTTGCAAAGATTCATAGTCCATTTTATGTAGATATTATAGTACAAGTTAGACAAACTCACCAGACGCAGCAAAGAGTAGTAGCATGTAGGTAGTTACAGCTCTGCTCTCCCATTCTCTGCTTGTGGGGTTTGGCTCAGGTGCTGAAAGCACAGACAGGGTGCTCCTCATCAGGGATCAGGCATCTCTGCAGCAGAGTAAGCTGTATAATACAAGAGAGTCTGTAAACTGGTTGTGCTAACAGCCAAACAAGCCATCAGCAATTGCTAGAAGAAGGGAAATAAAAAGGTAGTTTGAGCCACATTGCTGTCCTCTAGCTGAAAACCTGGTCTTTAAAATCTTCCTCCCCTCTAAGCTGTGGACCATTACCAGTTCAGAGCTGGAATGCAACTGTAGTCATCACAGTCTAAAGCACAATTTCAAAGCTTTGTGAGGAATCTTACAAATAGGCTGAGACTTTTGGGGAAAAAAAACCAATAAATACAGTTTGTATTTAAATGCAGGTAACTATCCCCAGTGCATTTACTGGTACTACTTGAAGTCCCAATTCATCAGTCATACACTTGCAACATATTGTAGGAGAAAAAAAAAGGCTTACCCATCGACATTTCAGCTAATTCACTGCTGTGCAATATAGTTTGTTTACTATTTGTAAATTTACAAATATGTGGAAAATAATTGTATCGTTTGCTTTCTCAAAATAAATATGTTTTCTTCATCTACCAATCCAAATGTTTCCAAAGACGTGAGCGATTAATACTGTATCTAAAACTGTGATTATTGTAATAAACATCGAGCAAGATATTGGACTAAGTAGGACTCCAACTGTGAGTGATTTATAGTGATAAAAATACACAGATGCCATCTGTACCAACAGAAGAATACTCATTGCAAATGTGTCTTATGGTAACACTTCCCTTTCATTTCAACTGAAACGAGCGCTATTTCTTTTAAAATGATTCTGACAGTAAAATGTGGCCAGTTTTAAAATGAGTAACCTCACAGTAGAAGAAATACACTGAAAACTATGAATTAAAATACTCATTTGACTTGCTCAAGGCCTCCCTGATGTATCACTGAATGCTCACCAAATATTAAGCCCCAGACTAGCTCTGCTAGCTTAGTAGCAGCTTCCATACTAAGAGGTTTCGTTGGGTGTAACTTCCCTCACACCTCCCAGAGAAAATCAAAACAAACCAAAAAAATACCCCAACCAAAATGGCAAAAGCTTTAAGTTCAGAACCCAGCCTAAGTCATTAGTCTGACTTCATCAGCTTGTCTATGAGACATTTGCTAGCATCTTTGCCAGTTCAGCATTAAGCAAGAGGGCCATGGGGTATGCACCAGGGAAACTAGGGCAGGTAATGAGAACACGGTGATAAATATCAGTCAACTTCAAATACTGACAGCAAGATCAAAAGAAAAGTAGAATTTAAATAAAATCTGCACACAGAGAACTTCATTAGCAGCAGTTGCAGAAACAAAGATACGATACCCAAAGCATTATTAGTTTCTAACCATGCAGCAGATACTGGGAGTCTGGAGAAAGGTGAGGATTACCATCACCCATAGACACGTAACGAACCGGTGGCAAGCGTGGCACGCAGGGTGGGTAGGTTCCAGCTTGGTGCCCCTGTGGAGGGGGCACAGCCAGAGCTGTGCTATCCATGCCTTCCATGCCCAGTTCTGCGCTGACTCCGATGGTCGCTGGATGCAGTGAGGGAAGGTTATGGATTCTCACATCCTTTAAAAAGTATTTTTTAGTAGCAATGCCTTAAAGTACCCCTATTCTGCCTTGGGTTCTGAAATATGTCAAGAATTAAATTCAAGTGCAAAGTAAACCCGTATTTATTTCTGATTTTTGTTCTGCATCTGTGCTTCTACCCCCACTTCTGTCAGATTTCCAGCCCTTCAAAATTTCCTTTGTATCAAAAAGCTGACAGATTTAGCTCCTGAAAACTTCAAGCTAGTTTTCTTGTTGAAATTTAGGGAAACAGAACAGTTGTCATTCAAACATACTTCAGCAAGCGACAAGCCTGTTCACTTTCCAATGTTTATTCCCCCAAAATCAACACTTAAATGACATGTCCTACTGACATATCATAAAACTGCATTCAGATCCGACAGACATGTGGAAGAAATATGTGCCAGAGCCTGAGGTTCCAGAGTTCCTACACATCTGAAGTTTGGGATATTTTGAACCTCTTTCTTTACTGTTTTAAACAGTGCAGAGTGTTTGGGTCCAGTGGTGGCTCTTACGTTCTGAATTCACCAGCTTGGAAAGAGACTTGACAAATAATTGCACCTGAAGCAATTCATCTGACACAGGCACAGCCACCAGTAAAGGATAAGCAGCGACTGTTGCCACAGGATGAATCACTGAAACTCCTGCTTTCATGGAGAGTTTGTGATTCTGGTGGCCAAACAGGACCCTGCTGGTATGCTACGATCAAATCCAACACCTATTTCCCCCTTAACCAAACTGTGAGATTAAGAAGCCCTCACTTACCAGTAAGCCTTCTCATGAGCCCAGTCGTTCATGATTTGACATAACTGTGAAGATCCTCATGAAAGCTTCTAAACTGAAGTGCACTGAATGCAACATCAAATGGGATTTATCAAGGAGTAGGAAAAGACACAGTTAAGACTCAGTTCTCGGTACCTTTTGTTGTAAGAAACCAAACAACTTTTAGATTCCACAGAAATACCACAGAAATTAAAAATATCTTGACTGTATTACATAGGAGACAAACCCCAGCAGTTTAGTTTCCATCATTTAAGCCTTGCTACTCATTTTGGGGGGTAGATTTTAAATTCAAACTCTGTGCTGCTGTGTTCATCATCAGACTTTCCACACCAGTCAAATGCCACCGACGTGCCAGGAAGACACGCAAAAGTAGCTGACCTGAAATTATTTTCCCTTTCTGGATGCAAATAACAATGGTGTATAAAGGTGTATCTGTAGAATGCAATTCCATGAGTTGTACCAGATAGACACGATAAATTCAATCCTAAATTAAATAACAGCACGTGAAAATTCTGTGAAAATATAGCCCTGGTCTTTAATAATCCCCGTTCACCTGTCAGTCAGCAACCAAGCATGATGGACATTTCTTTGCTGTTCTGTTTTGGAGGCTTTTCAAGTAAAAATAAAGCAGTGAGTGTTCACTCTTAGCATGGTTGGCTGTTGATTTTTCATTAATGTTCATGGAAAAGCCCAGCAAGCAGTAGACATTTTTCCATAAAAGGTGCCAAGATACACTTTGTACTGATTAGGTAAAAGTGGCATAAATGTTTTTGCTGTCCATGCTGCAAAATGATTTCATCTCAACTGGTTTTCTCTTGAAGAAGAATCTTCCATGATTGCTTTAGGTATCTGCACTCATCAGTACCCCCATACTGAGAACAATACAACAGGAAGCATTTCAAAATGTACCCAAAGACAGGGAAAAAAATGGTAAATTTACATACTTTACTATAAATTTACAGAGCATAATGGCATACAGGTACCAATAGATTATTAGCAGAACATGTCCTAAACATCTCTGTATAAAAACATCTTTAGAGGAAAGAACAGACATTTGAAAATAAACATCACACTATACTTTGTATATAAACCCCCTCATAGCCTGCAGAATAAACAAGGGTAACAAATAATTTCTATCTTCTGAAAAAGCAAACCAAAGGTATTAATTTGCTGACCTAAAAAATTCCATTATAGTCCTCACTTTGGGTATGTAATTCCACGTTGTTATAATGCTCAGAACACTGCTGGGTCTCAAATTCTGTACCCATTTTATGTGAACTTGTACCACTTGCTTACTTCACCGCTCCTGCCAACTTCACCCTTTATCTACAAATAGAAACTCTTAATACTTCCATTCAAAATCTGACAATTTTCACCTAATTGAAAGAAAAATGCCTAATCAAAGCCACCGAACATAAGCAGTTGCGACATATGGCTCCCCAGCTGGGAGTGTCTGACCAACGTCTCGGCAGTTTAAGAGACAGAGACAAACAGCCCCATCAAATACCCTTTCACCAAGGGACAGGTGCACTGGGAGGGAAGCCAAAAGACCATGTTTCAAAGACCCAATTATTGAGCAAAACCATATGAAGGCAGCAGGTATTGTTCCCCCATTTTACAAATGAGGTTACGGTGAGGTTGGACAGGAACCCTTTTGGAAATAGCTGGGAAGGGATCCGTATGTCTGTTCTGACAAAACCTATTTTCATCCACTTCACTCAGGGGAAAAAAAAGCCTCATCCAGATATATGATCCTGGTTATGCAAGGTGTGCAGACACTTACACTTCTGTTACCAGCCTCGGTGTAAATATTTAGCTTATCACAAACTATTATAGCTTTTCTGTGAAGGTTTTGCTCAGGATGGCCAGACTCTGTCCTTGTGTTTTTGTTGGGACCGAGATCACGCACCTTTCATCACCTTTCAGTGTGATGCTGCTTCCTTCAAGGTTCAGTGAAAGGAAACCTGTTAGGAGATAGAGAGGGGAACATGACTCTGAACGTGGCAGCGGCTGATAAGAGACTATCAACCTGAGGGTCCTTGTTTGTGGGAAACGGTGCACAACAGAGGGTAGTAAATAAACAGAAAGTCACAGGAGGCAGGGACAGGAGAGAGAGAAAGAAACTGTGAGCCCTGAAATAAGGAGTGTCTAAGAGAGAAAATTAGGTGCAGATTAGTGCAGGGAGACTGCAGGAGAAAATGGAGTGCGGGCAGAAAAAAAAAGGATGCACTGGATTGCTGGGACAATGAAAGAAAAAGGAAGCAGAAAAGGACAGTAATAAGGGGGGGGAAGAAATGCAGCTGAATACATCCTGAGATGTATGACAAGAAGACTGGCCCTAAGTAGCCACAAGGAGACCAGAATTTGGAATTATGTTTAAAATACGAATCCAAACTTCAAAAGTTCATTTAAAAATAATCACAGCGAACACATTTTTTTCCAAATGCTAAAAAAACCCAGAAATCATGCACAAATCAGTTGCATTCTAATGTCTGCCTTAAAGTCAATCTTGGTATGACTTTTTTGAATTTATGGAACCAAAACTGCCTCCTTACAAATGCATATAAAGCCTTCCAAGTGTCTGAATAAACAGATTCAAATTCAGGCCCGGAGCATATGTTAACTATCTTGGACACTTTCAACAGTCTTCCATCTTCTGTTTTCCAACACAAAACATTTGAAGTGCAATGTAATAGTTGTTGTATTTCAATACCATTCAAATCACATGGTAAAACTCATTTTCATTACATGCTTCAGAATAGTTGATTGTAAGAAAGTTAGAGAACACCTCCCTCTACTGTTCCTTTCTTGTAAAAAAAATATGCTGCTTAAGTAGTTTTAGATCAAAAGCTGAAAGGAGAAATACATTCAACACAAGCAAAAAAATGTGTATTTTCCATGTGATGCTTTTTTCTTTCCTAAAAAAAGAAAAACACTAAGTATACTAACCTCCAGCCCAGCAAAAAAAAGAGAGAGGATTGTAAATCAGATTCAAAGGGATGAATATAATCTAAGAAAGGAAGAAAACAACCCCGAGGCACATTGGAGGGCGTTCTGTCACCCCTAGCTGGATAGAACTGATCTAGCAACATAGCATAACCTGTGCATGAGAACCTCAGGTGAAACAGGCAATGCTTGGCCTGCACTGGTACTTCAGTGATAGATCATTCCAATTTTCTTAGGTACTAAAAACCACACATTTATTTCTATTCTGACCACGGCTATGTTTAGGTTTTGGATCTTCAGGATCATCCAACCATCTGTGTCCCAAGCCCACGAAAACTTTATTCCAAGCTCCAAGAATTAAGTTTCAGGAACTAGTGTAAACAATCAAATAAGGACATCAGAGAACTGCCACATTGCTTTCGAGAGGCTTCTCTGTATAATACCTTGTAGGAAATCATTAGGGAAAAAGGAAGAAGCAGATTAGCATGGTCTTTCCTCAGGTACTCTGCCCTAGCTTCTGATAACCAGGACCAAGATTTCATCTGGTTGTATTTAATAGCAACTGATCAACACTGGCTTCATTAATTTTCCCAATCTCTTTTAGTTCTTTTTATCCCTTTGACCTTAATCACTCTGTGCTAAAATCCTACTGTGTGTGAAAAACTACTTCATGATGTTCTAAAGCATCAAACTGCTTTTTTTTTTTCTGGTTATTCAGATCATCCTCCATTTACTTTCTTTCAATCCCTTCTTTGTTCTGTCACCCATAACCATATCCTCCTTCCATCCTCTCTCTCCCAGGCTGGACAACCCTCAGCCATTCAGGCTCTCCTCACAGAGGAGCCACTGGTGCCACTGTGGGTGTCTATTGTTCTCTGACTCATTTCTGGTCCCACTACACCTTTCCTAAGCTGAGGTGATCAGCATCACAGTGTTCAACACACAGGAAGACCTTAAGCAGTTACAGCAGCACAATGACATTTCTGAGATCAGCTCACAAAACCCATTCTAAGTCCACAGGAAATCTGCCTGTTGATTCAGATGGATCAGAAAATCACCAGAGAAGCTCATTTAAAATAAAATCTGAATAAAACATCCACACATTTTGGATGTCTTTTCCAAATCAAATCTGAGATTAGTCTGAATGCTGTTTTGCTTGTCTGTACCTGTGCTTTGTCTATGATGAAAGTCAGGCCTAACTGTTATCATCCCTGAACGCTGCGTCTGCTTTCCTAAAAGGATGAGGCATGTTCCAACAATCCACAACGAGTTCCTGCAATAAAAGACAAAATGGTAAGAGATTGATAAACACCTATGGTACAAATTCAGGATGAGAGTTTCCCGCAGTTATGATTATGTACCTTATAATTATTCCTATTTGAAATGACATTTTATCTTACAATTCAAATACAAAAAAAAGAAATATTTTACAAACACCAAAAGTTAAGTGTCTGCTCCTCCCACCTAGTTATACCTCTAACAAAAACTCCAGTACTCTACTTTCAACAAAACCATTCTTTGGTATCAGTGTGAGCTTTCTCCTTTTTTAAGACATTATGGTTAGGTTTTAAATGTTGATGTTATTTTATTTTGAAATCACAATCTTCAAAGTAAAATCTTGTGCATGAACTAAGATACGTGTGAGGTTCCTATTTAGGATAGCACTATCTCACCGTCGGTCAAAAAACGGTGTTGAAAATGTCTAAGTGCTACATATGCAGGGTTCTTTTTTATTTTTAAATGAGATTTTTATCCAGTATGCCCAGAGGCAACTCACACTTTCATCAGCTGCAGTATCTGCAATCACCCAGTTATTCTGCTAACTAATGGATTACGAAAGAGCAGATTTTGGTCAAATGAAAGCCTAGTATTAAAATGCTCTCAGTTCTACAAGTGCAAGCAGGCTGCCTTTTGCTGGGCTAAGCATTCCCCAAACGATTTTAAAAACCAAGCAAAAAAGGACAAGGATTTGCTGTGTACCTTCAGGGGTAGGAGATGACTCATTTAAAGAAACACAATCAGCAGTGATATGGGCAGCTCTTGTCATAATTTTATGCTCCAAATAAGCAAAACTTCTCTGGAAAACTGGAAGGATGCCTGCTGAATATTTTGGTTTTTGATTTTTTTTTTTAAATGAAAGAGAACAGAACTTCAGCACCTAAAGTGTTGTCAGCAGCAGCATTACAGAATGATAAAAATTTGTAATTGAGACGTGGTCCGTGAGAAGTTCAAAGGTAAACTACACCACTTGTCTGCTCATTTTTGGTTTTTTGCATTTTAAGTGAAGAAGACAAACATCTGTTCATCACCCTTAAAGGAAGCAAAGAGACTCTAACATATAAAAAAATCTTTGAGTTCCTGATACTTCAATTTGTGAGGTACACCAAGACTGAGGAGCTTCTGGAGGCTGCTCCAATATACTGGGCTGGGAGGGTACTGGAAAAGAGGACCCTGTACAGCTCAGGTGGTGGAAGCTGCACAGCCTAAAGGTCTGTGCTCCTGACTGCGTAGAGGGGAAAAAAAAAAGACAGCTCAGTGGCTTCATCTTCTTGCTTTGAGAACACAGATAGGTAATAATCATCACTATTCACAATGCTGAATTCCTTCTTCATGTATTTTAAACATTCAGGACAATTCTTGTTGAAGAATAAAAACAAAATCTTACCCTCAGTTATCATCTTATGCCACTAACTAGCCCTTCGAATCTAATTATTTACTGTTTAAAATATTAGTGATTTTCAATATTCTTTGTTTCTTTTCCAAGTACTTCTTATTCTGTTACCCTTAAATGTCTTCATTTCATGAACTGTGTCAAGGATTTCCATTTGTTACTAAGCTTTTCCATGGAGATAGCATACATTTAATATGATTAACTTACTCCTTGTGTCCCATAGTGCAACAGAGACCCTTCTTTTTATATTATGTGACCTAATGGTGTTTTGTTAATTTTATTTCAAAAATCCATTTATATTTCAGTCCCTTCAGTTAACAAACTGTGGAACTAATTTAATTGTCAGAAATTTATAGTTAATTCTGCAAGAGGTAGGTAGATGCATTGAATGTTTTTCCAAGTCTCTAACCTATGAATATCAAAGGGAAATTTTAGTCTAATCTATGCTCAGTCTTTCAATGAGTTATCTAAACCATTGCAAATTAATTTGAAGCACTGTTCCAGAAAATAAATCAGCCTATGTACAATGGCCAGCCAAATAACATCTAAACCATTTTCAGTATAATGCACCTAAGTCCCTTAAAAGCTCAACAAAGCCCAAGTTCCTGCAATGTTTTACTCATTCACTTTTGCCTTAAAAAAAACCAAACTAAATGAAAACAACCACAGAAGCAGCCAATCACAAATTTCAGTGTAAATGGAACTTCTTCATCCTCTACCCACTGAAATATTTGAGAAGTACCACTTGTAGATTGTGCTTAATTATCGACCCTTTAATAAAATTATGTGACAGTAAACACAGAAAATAATATTCAAAGATAGTCTAAGTGGTATAGAAGACAAGTGATATATCTATAGCATACTGTTTAACCTTACTTTGCAAATAGTTGAATTTTCTGATGTTGTTTTTAAGTTATGTCACCTGAAATTTATGCTTTTTCTCCCAATTCTCTCCAGAAGCACCACACACACTGCATTTCTGAATTCTCTTTAATTTCAGCTTCTGCAATGATTCTGGCATATATTTTGAGACACACAGCACAGCTCCCTTCGAAAGCTGAGGCCTAGCAGTGTCTGAGACTCAGTGCGGCCTGGGGATGGCCAAGGCGCAGCAATGTCTGAGACTCAGCCTGGCACAACCCGATGATACCCAAGACCCAGCTTGGCCCAGCCTGGCAGTGCCCGAGACCCAGCTTGGCCCAGCCTGGCAGTGCCCGAGACCCAGCTTGGCCCAGCCTGGCAATGCCTGAGGCCCAGCAATGCCCGAGGCCCAGCAATGCCCAAGGCTGAGCCCAGCCCAGCCCAGCCAGGTGATGCCTGAAGCCCAGTGAATGCCGCAGGCTCAGCCTGGCCCGGCACCCTGGGCCCTTCCCGGCAGGTGTCAGTGTCAGGCAGCGCTGCCGCAGGGAACACAACTGCTGTCCCAGAACTGGGAAGAGCAGCATATCAGAGTGCCAAGAGGTTGACTGTTTTTCTTAAGATTACAAGTGCATCAAAAAGAAAATCTAAACAGCAGAGTAATACTGCACCAGCAATGCTAATTTATCTTTCTTGTCTCTGTACATCCCAGTTCCATAACAATGGGATCATACAGAGCTTCCCCTCCTTGTTTGGTGCAAAGGACAAAGTGTGCTCACTTGGGCAAATACTCAGTATTTCTCTCAGTCTTTATAATTCTGTGTGAAATTCCCTACTTTAGTTACTCCTTGCAAAAACTGACTATAGAACCACCCATTTCCTTGAGATCTTTTATGTGGACTGTAGTGCTAACAGTTTTCTACCGAGTACTAATTACCTTATATGCACAGTTCTCCAAGAATATAAAATTACATTACGAATCTCATTTGACAAATAAACTGAGACTGATTTGATATACCTCAAAACACAACCAATTGCCAGAAAAGTAGAACTGTGAAGTCATGTTTATGTTTGCCCCTGTCCCGAGAGAAACATGTATTCACAACTTGCATAAATTCAGTTGCAGCCCTAAAAAAATCTGGTACTGTGCATTTCCAAGGATCCCTAACTGGATGGTTCTTGTTCTAGGTGGCAACCTGCCAAGACTGACACATTTACTGGGTACCCAGTGAAAAGTCTGTTGCAAGGAGAAAACACGACCAACTTCACTTACAGTCCTCTGGGGTTGTTGGGAGTTTTGTTTGTTTAGTGCACTGGCCACTTCCAGTGTAAATCCAGGACTATTTTTCACAGGCAACAAACTCACAGATAAACGTCTGTCACATTCTGAAAACAAACAAACAAACAAGAAGGTGTTCATACAAACACATTGCAAATAATAAACATTGAACTCTGCACCTTGACTTTCTACGATGTTGGATTATTGTTATTAGTTGTTTCATTGCATTAAAAACAAAAACATGAATAAATGCCTTCAAAGAAAGCATCCTTACTAGGATTTGAATCTGAAGATGACAGGTCGATAGCCAAATGGCACTCCTGTCACTCGCTCAGCTACACTAGAAGCAGCAAGAAGAGAACTTTAACATTTTGGTCCATGTGCTACAGGGGACACCTGAACAGCCTCACATGAAAGCGTGGCCAAAGACAAAGCGATGGCATGTTCTCTCTTACGTGTAGTGTGTCCTGTGGATGCTGCATGTCCTGTCTCTGAAATATTAACTAGCTGGCTTAGTAGCTAAGTAGCCAGGAGAGTGGGTACTGGAGCCCCATGAGGGGGTCTCCATCTGGCCAGTACTGTTGCAGACACTTTGCTCCTCCTTGTAGCTACAGGACTTCAGCTTAACAACTGGATTCTTTCTCCAAGAGCTGCTGGTTTACCACATGCTGATACTGCTGCCTTGGCAGACTGACCATCTGGAGAATGGTCCCAAAATGTTGCTGTGCTATCAGAATGACACTGAACAACACGAGAGTGGCATAAACAGTGTCTTATCAAAACAGAAAGAAACATCTCTCTACACTTTTATCACCAGAAAGGTCTTAAGTTTAGGGCACATCAAAGGTAGATAAGAAAAGCTCTTTCATATTGGAAAGCCCTGAAGATTACCATCGGCTCCTCTTATCTGCACATGACTGCCTGATGACCTATTACCTCTCCTTGATGCCACACTCTTAACTTAGAGCTCTTCTTTTGGCTAAAGCAACTATATACACTCCTTCCTCATGCTACCTTTCTTTCATACCTGGGCTAGTTCTGGGAAACCCCTTTCAGGACTGCCAGAGCAAAGAAAACATTTCAAAAATAATCCAGAACAACTCAAAGATAGACAATATCTCTGTTGCTAGTTTTGTGTTCATTTTTTCCCCCCAAGCCACAGTTTATAATCTTTCTTCCTATGCCTACCTCTCACTGGATGCAAGATGAAAAAAAACACAGAAAATACTGTACAACAGTGTCTGAAATACTAAAAGCAGTGACAAAACTCTTGTGAAATTAGAGATAATAAAAAAATATGTATGTTATAGATACTGAGGAAATTTCTCTACAGCAGCAACGTACTGTACACAACCTGGTCAAAATTTAACAGTTTGATGGCATTTTAGAAGATAATTAGGGCTTCCTTCTTAGGCTCTTTGATTTCCTCATTATAGTAAAGATTTTAAATATTTATTTCAGTAAATATGGTTATAAAACAAATAAACTCACTTCTAAAGAAGTCGTAGTTCAAGCATAAGAGCAAACATAGAATAATTACATCAAATGAAATTATTATTTCACTGATTCCATTACTTTTTTCTATAGGACTTACATGCTTTTATGAACAAAATACAGGGCTTAATACATTTTCTCATAATACAAAACTGGCAGTGTTTTTAACATCTTTTTGCATGCAAGCATTCATAATAAAGTGCTATTTTTAATGTTATATGTAGCATATAATGAACAAAAATAGTGCAGCTTGGTGGCCTTATTTCTCCATAAAGTATATAATAATTAATAGGATTTATTAAGGCTGTAATTATTAAAAACCAAAAGTGAGTTAAATTTCCAAGTGTCTAATGAATGGAATGTGAGCTCACGTTGCCTACAGGTAGGACACAGAGAACTGTTTATTTTGTGAAGCCTAGTAAAGAGTTTGGAGTTCTTTCTATACGCTACCGTTACACAAACTGCATTTTCTGCAAATCAAACTCCCTGTTTTTTACGTTCTAGTGCAATAAAATCAAGACACACATTGTGAAGAAGACTTTCAGACCAATTAGGCATACAATTACATGTGCAGAAGGCATGCACAATTGTGCAGCTAATTTGTGCATGAAATTACTTTGATTGCACATGCTAATTGGATAAATGTGTGTGCAAATGCCAGTAGTCATTTGTGCTAGCAATTATCCAATGCGCATACATAGTCATGGCAACTGCATGCATAAATTAGATGCAGTCTTGCATACCTAACTGCTCTTGGTTTTTAATCAGAAATCTCTTCTTCTTCTCCCTCTGCCAGGCCACTTGGACACAATATTTTTGGAAACTGCTTATTTATTTTTATCCAGCTGAGTCAAAACAATGAGCATCAGCATTGCCAAGTAATCTGGCTTTTTAATGAACACGAAAACGAAGAGAGTTCTTTTCCAGAGATACAGCACCTTGTATCTTAATTTCATAAGGGAGATGAGGAATATAGAGCAGCACAAACGTAACAGGAAGATATAAGTATACTTTCATGACACTCACCTGAGTATTGATTACAAAATTTCTTTGTAGGTCATAATTTAAACAGTAAGTGTGAAAATTTTGCTGTATTCTCATGGAGGTTTTAGGTAATTCTTCCAGGCATGATGCCATGCTTGCACGCTTACAGTCTTCAATATTAAAATTAATTCTCCCACGTAACAGCAACGGGTTGAAGGTAGAAGACATATCCAGCCATCCTTAAGTAGGAGCCAAAATGCTGAAATGAATCCTTAAATCAGCTGGTTACACGAGTTCTTTCCCATCTAAAGAGCTCTTTAAAAATATGTACAAAGATAGCAGGAAAATGTCCTTCAGTAGTAATGGGCTATTCAAAGGAGTCTAACAGAGTTTGAAATTCAATGGAAGAAAAATACCATAAAGTCCTTCAAATGCTTGGAAAATCCTAATCCAAACAGGTACTGAGCAGTAAAGGAAAATAAATAAATAAATAAAAAAGCACAAAGGTGAAGTTCGGGTAAACTCAGTATTATAAATCTACAAAGAAGACTAAATTGAGGGCTTGCAAAGCAGTCTCAGGAATTATTTTTTTCTTCAGTCAAGCAAGTCTGTTATGCTAGCAGAAGTTTTGTTCTTACGAGTCTATTTTAGGACTGAGTAAACCAGCTTCCCGCCTCAGTTATTGTCTCCAGTTCTGGTCACACACTTTCAAAGAAACCCCAAATATTGTACAGGACACACCAAAGGGCTCTAGAGAAGAACAACAAAGATGATCAACACTACAAAAAAAATAATGTGAGAGTCAAAAATAGGACATTTTCCTTTTAAGTCGAGATGAGTAACAGAAGATATGATAGATAATTTTCCTTCTTAAATGTTCACTAAGTGCTTCTGTTTATTTTCATAACGGAGGCAGAACACTGAAGGGAAGTATATTTAAACCTAAATACACATCTCTATAAAAATTACTATCATCTGCAAGTGTACCAATTAGTTTTTAGGAAAAGTTTTTTATCTTTTCCCAAACCCAAAAAATCTGCATCTCTTCCAGACACATTTTTTGTGAGAAGGTGATGATAAGATCTCCTATTAACAAAACACATGTACTTAAGAGAAAGCGTTTCTCCTAAATATTGTCTCCACACAAATTCTACTCTGGGTGATCAGCTTCTTGGTGGCTCAGAGGAATGACAGCTCCCCAACCAAGACCTTCAGAGAAGCTGTGCATCTAATGGAGACCTTGATGCTATAACCAGAGTAAAGTAGAAGTATTTACCAAGATCCAAAAAAGCACTGCTGCAGATTTCAGTATGGAAGAATCTCACAGCAGCTGTGACTGGACAACAGGATGCTACAACACATGAAAGATTGATATAATTAATAATAACAATCATAATCTACTAACAGCATGGGTCCTTGGTGGCTTTTTGTTCGGTTGTTGGGGTTTTTTTGATTTAAAAAACCCCAAACAGTGGCTATATCATTGCACAAGCTCCCCTCCCTATTTCCAGTCTCTTCATTCTGCCTGCTGAGGTTGCCTGATATGGCTCTGCCTAGCACTAAATTATTTATTTTACCTTTAAGATAAGCAGAAAACACGTTCTCTTTTGGAGTTATCAAAAGGTCAAAGAAGTTCGGGTAGGCCAGGCTAGTTTATAATCTGATATAACACATTGCCATCACAGCTTGTCAACAGTACTTGTACCTAATACATAGCAGTTTCAAGACACATTCCATCTTTTTTATAAACCACAGCTTTCAGCATTCCTTCATCCACTCACATTCACCTCAAAAAAAGATGGAGATCTGAACCGAAACAAAGTTTTAATCTTCTGGGTAGATGAGACTAAATCTAAAGTTTCACTGTTAAATCACTCTAATCCTAGAGTGACTAAAGAGCTTAAGAATTCCAGGAACACACAACGAGCTTGTGCCTACACAGAAGGCTGTATGGGACTCCAGAGGGAAAAGTGACTTCTTTGGCATTTGACAACTGAACTCCAGAACAAATCACTTCATTGCTTAGTTTCATACAGTAACAGCAGCAGCGTGTTTGAGTCTGCTGGAAAGGAACTATCATAAGTAATTTGTCTGATAATCATAAACTGGTAATCAGTATATCCATACAAAATCTATTACATTACTGTAGGCTGGCAGAGATTAATGGTTAGTGGGGACTTACAGCAATTAAAACTTCTTCTGGTTGGATTTTTTTATTTCTCTGAATTTGTAGTTAAGGACATTGCAGTTGTGACATCATTCCTAAATTGTGTACATCCCACAGCCTTAGAACTAGAGCTAACCTGTAAGGCTTAGAAAATGCCTTCTGTAAATTAAGTGAAAAGCTCTAAAAAAGAAAAAGAACAAAAGAAATACAGTATCTGTGTCGACAGTCAAGAATCAGTGCACTAACATTCTTAGCACTCGCTGAGGGAGGGAAAAAAACCCCAAACTATCTACATTGCTAAAGAGAATAGAAACAGCTTAAAACTGATTGTTCTACTCCCATTCTCCTGAGCAGACCCTTAAAATTATTCCACTCTTCTGACCACTAAATCACAACTACTTTCCTGGAAACAACAACCAAACAAACACACACAAACCAAAACAAAAAAAACACCAAAACCAAACCAAACCAAACCTGAAAAAACACCCCAGACTCATTCCACAGTTAGAGTGACTTATCTCTTTCCTGCCTGGGAATGCCTTGGCACATTGTTATCTCTTGGGGTATGAAAAATAAAGAAAAAAAATGTTTTCTAAACATTTGCACCAAGGTATTTATGATGCTACTGGCCTTCTGCTAGGTCACCTTGCTTTTGCAAGCTGCAGAGTCCTGGTCTATTCAGTCTGTCCTTATAAGGAACCTGCCCCACGATGCTGATTGTTTCACTGTTTTTCTTACAACTCATTCTGGATTTCCAAAATTTGGAAGTAAAAGTATTTCTGAGCCAAGACATATGTGAACTTCATAACTTGTAAGGCCTTATTTTAGCAGAAGGACCTCTTTGGTTATTGTTTTTCGTTTAAATTTTATGTTTCTCTTTGTGTGGCCACTGGGCACAGCAGCAACACTGAGCTGATAGTTTCAAAGGAGCATCAAGTCCTCTGTCTTGACTGGTTAGCACTGAGCTACAACTATCATCCTGAAGATTTACTTCCCTTTTTCCCTCCCACATACAGTTTTACTGCAAGTGTTTTTTCCCTGAGCTGAAAGCCCTTGGTTTTATGGGCTAAGCAGAGGTAAATCTGTGGACTAAGTTAGCCTCTGATACCTAAGATACTGAAATCTTGTGTGATTTTGGACAGGTCACAACCTCCTTGTTGAGTTTTCTGTCCTCACAAATGGGGCTATCAGCCCTACTTATGAGGTTTGCAAATGTGCATCACCCCACCGATGTGTACTAACAACAGTATTATAAAAGTACTATCAAACTAACAAACCATGCTATGCATTAAGCTCCATAATGTTGAAAGGAGGTGGGAGAGGTATTTGGAGTTTGATGGCTTTTATATCAAAATAAAGATGGAGAGATAGCAGTTTTGGAACTTGTTGATATGCATGGAACTCCAGAAGCTCCTGTTCTTTCACCGCATTGCATCCATCAGGGCTATTCTCTTCCAAGACACAGAAAAATGATTCAGCAGAAATTGAAGTTCCTCATCTCTATGCTGCAAGGGCTCATATTCATTTTCAGGGCAGCTTCACAGCCTCAGAAGGATAGTTATTGTTAGCACAGACCATTCCTGAAACCTAAGACGTTCTGCTGAGGACACTCCATCAACAAAATCACAGTTGTCCTGCTCTTGTGTAAGTGATGCCCTACTGTCCTCACAGCCTATTAGATTGCTCCACGAAAATGTGTCCCATGTCACTTAGTGAGCTCGGAATTTTTAGCTGTTAGCTGCCATCAGGTGCACCACCGTTCTCTTTTTTTCTCCAGATGGCAGTGTTCTCTACGTACAGAGAAGAAAGAAGGACTCTAAAGTAGTCTTGTCACAGCTCTCCTGGTAGAGAAAGCCTTTTAAAGTGTTCAAAATTCTTACACCTTTACTCAAAATCTTACATATTACAACTACTATCCAGTTCTAGCAGAAGCAGGAAAGAAAAAGTAAATCCTCTGGCACAGATTATGAAAAACAAGTGGTTTGGATTTTTTAAAACATTAATTTTTTAACATTCCTTCCATGGCAATAATGTGAAACAATAGGTGTAGTTAAAATCAATGTCACAGACAGATCTTGTGACTATTTGCTCTCTTGAATTTTGAACTTTAAAGTGCTTGTACAGATAAAACAGATTAAGCACCTTGGGTTCCAGCACTACGTTTTCAGTCAAAAGAGAGTATGGAGAATTTGAAAGCAAAATGAAGTGGCCAACTTTAATCTCTATCCCACCGCTGTTTCCTGGTCAGAGACCTTTGCACTTCTCACTAAGTTTCAGCCCTGAGCCGTAATTTTCTACGTATCCAGCTTCAACACTGACTGTATGTCAGCATTTGGATTTTCTTCATCTTGAAACATATATTAAGTGGTATAAAATGACACAGCAGACCTCAGAGCCAAATATTAAACCAATAAATGATCTAAAAGTGTATTTTTCTTACATTCCAGTTGAAGCAGAGCTTGCTTCTTTAGGGAGTCTCAGTGGAAAGAATAAAAGGAGAAGAGGGGGCTATGTTTCAGTTTAGCTTCACTTCAGTGGCTGCTGTTTCTCATTTAACAAGAAAATCTCTTTCAGTTCAGCTCAGTTCCTTGCACTCTTTCATGTCCATCAGCTTTTTCCCAGTCTAAGTAAAAACAGTTTTGTAGGTTGTTGTAAAAGAAATTAAATCACCACAGCAAATAGTTCAGGCATTTTCCCTTCAACTCCTCCAATTTCTCCTCTGAGGCTGTTGTTTGAAGGCACCATCTTTCTCCACCCATTTTTCTGCATACCCTTTTGGTAAATTAACCAACAAATTAAAACACATCTCTTCAATCACAGCAGCCATATTCAGAAGCTACCATGCATTTTTAAGAGCAGGAATTCACTTTAAATGAGCTATTCTGATTTCCATGTCACAGCCAGAGAATTTCAGTCTTTAATTCCAGCAATTGGTAGATGCCTTGTGTGGGCTCACGTACTTTACAGTAAGGCAGTTCACCCTTTGCAGACTCTTGAAGCAAGAAAAGCCATCACTTCCTCTGGCTACTCATTTCACAGTTTTCAATTATGAATTTACTTTGCTTGATGTTCTAGTCCTTGCTGTGTTTGCATTAAAGAGACTTTAGTACACAAACCTTGATCCAATGAAGTTATTTGTTCGCTAACAATTATCCTATCAAGTTCTCTTTCAGTGGGTCAGCAAGCCAACCCTGAAGTCTCTATTTTTACAGGTGTTTCTCTAGCCTGACTCACATTTGAAGCTCTTCAAAGTTCTTCAATGTTGCTTACAATTTAAAATCTAGAATTCATGAGAACACATGGCGGAATCAGAATGAAAACATGCTTGTCTCAACAGTGCACAGAGTAATTTTTATACTGTGATGAAATTTATCCTATGCTACATGGCATTTGCTGGGAGTTTCTGTTGAGGCATTTATAACCAGGATTTTGAAAGCCTTTTCAAAGTCACTTCCTTCCTGGACATCGTGTCCACTCTGTCACTATGAGCTCTTTCCCCTGTTCTACAGGAACACATTGACTGCAGCAGCATTAACACCTAGTTTATTCTAATGGCCAGTGCTTACCATTACAAGCTGTATTACTACACATAATGGCTCTGTCCTTGTCAATGCTCATTAAGCCATAATCATTTTGTCAGTTCCAAGTGGTAATACAGTATTTATGTTCCATTATTGATAAGAATATTGAAGAACACAATACTTTGCTGCTCTGCCAGAAATACTGCCTTTCAAAGACTATTTTCCATTGCTGGCTCCTCTGTGAGGTCTCTTAGATGATTTAAATCCATTTTACATATGTTCTATCCATAATACTCTGATAATTTGATGTGTTCCATCAAAGCCAGCAACTTGCATCTGAAGTAACTATTACATCTATACAAACACATTCATGAACAGTCCTCTTGAAGAATGATATCAAAGTCATCTAATGATACTTGCCACCCATAATACGGTGCTGACTGTCAAAAGGAATGGATTGGAATTCCCTATGAACATTTTCTTTTCCATTCTTTGCTTGGGATTAGACAAGTTCATCAACCTGTAATTCAAACCAAGCAGAAACTACTACCAAACAAAAACTAAAAGTCGAATCTGGTAGAAAAAAAGCACATAAGTACTTGAAAAATATCTAATCTCCAATGTCCAGGACTGATAATTACCATAAATATAATTATTATTTATTTCTACTGTATATACATTAAATTCTAAGCAAGATGCAGAAACAAATGGCTCAAACTATAGTTAATTTCTATAGGCTAACTTTCTATGTGACTAGCACTTAAAAAGCTGAGAACACAAAGAAAAATTGTTACAAATACTGCAGACAAGACAAATTATGGGAAATTAGGCAAGAATAATTTTGCAAAGTTAGCAGTAGGAGTGAGATTTAAAGGCATTTTAAGAACAAGCTTCTTCCTAAGAAGTTCCACACGTTTCAAGAAAAGCTCATCTGAAGCAAACTCAGGAAGCTTCTGCTAAAACCAGAACTATAAAGACAAAATAGGTGCTACAGATGAACTATAAATGGATCGACAGCACTTGTATATGCTAATCAAATTAATATTACCACATTTTTTCAAATATTAATATTTTTTGAAAAATTCTTCATTTTATTTAAGAAGTACCTTTCTTCTTTTGCCCAGCTTTCAGTTTTATATTAATACTACTAAACTACTGCCACTTCAATGGCTGTGTGTGATGAAACAAACCTGGTGCCTGGCCTAAGAGATAATATTTTCATATAGATAAATATACATGATATATTTTAAAGTCTTAGAATTTGGCAGTATTCTTCTAAAATGTCTAAGTGTTCCTTTTTCATTATCTGAATACTTACAAAATTGCTGCTGAAAAATAGAGTTAGCCAAATCCTAGCCAGATGACACTACACATCCGTGTATTTTCTCATTCTCTTTGATGAACACCGAGCAGACAACGCAGCCATCTGGTCAGGGAGAAAGAAATTGTGTAAAAATGAGATATGCGTGTGTAAATAAAAGATTGATGAATGAAGCCCTGAAAGCTGAGATGAAAGTGAAGCAGAACAGACAGGTAAATCATTCTGATACTTATGTTAGTGCTGAAATTATGTTCTACCTTTTAATTTATTTTTTTTTTTGCTGCTGACAGCAGTGCAGGTGACAAAAAATACTTTCAATTTTGCTGCTTGACACAAGTGCTGGAGTTTAGCAAACTGTGTTAGTTGCACTGCTGAGAAAGCACACTTGTCAGGAAAGAGTGAGACAAAGTTTTGGTGCTTCATTTTTAGTTACTCATGATCTGTCCTCATACTAGTGTGCTGATGGTTATTTAGCTCCAACTTCACCACCTACAGAGCAGTCCAGGCTGGCTTGCCAAAACTGGAGCCGAGATTAGAAAAGTGTAACAGTTCTGAACATGTTCACTCTAACTCGGACATAAGGGCTAAATATATCTTCCTGCCTAGAGTTTCAGCAGAATTGTTAAGCTAGATTCCTTCCCTGATAAGTGTCTCAACTTTCTGGGGTTAAAAAGTATGTTCAAATGAAATATTTTACAGGCAAGCTACACCTAAGAGCCTGCTAGAGTGAAAATGGAACTGGGACCTAATCTTCCATATGAAAATCAAATGACACAGCATCTAATTAACAGCTAGTTTAGAATCTGAAGAAACTTCCTTGATGCAACTCCTGCTTCAGCAGGAAATAAACTGACTAAACCCCACTTTCTTTGTCATCATGTAACACTCAGTGTTTCCCAATCTGCCTTTTCTTGAAATAAAATGAATAAATATTTTATTTTCCTAAACCCCTTCAGAAAACAATGGTCACATGTAAGAAAATTATTGTTAATGTTGGCTAGAAGAGTAAGCCACGTTCAGACCAGCAGTGCCTGCACGACGTGATAGGGGTAACAGTGCACAATGGCTTGGAGGAACCTGATGCATGCTACAGTGCAAGGAGCAGAAGTCTTATTGTTAAGAACTTATTGAGTGCATAGAGCTGCTAACTCAAGACCTTGGCAGTGGGGAGAATTCAGTAGTCATTGTGAGCACTGTCTATTTTTCTTTTGAACCTTTAGGAAAGAGACAACAAAGATAAAAACATGTGGAAGCTTACTGCTGAATGAATTGATGCTATGGAACGGTGACGAGCAGCTGTCATATTGTATCACTCACTGACATACAACAGATAGCTGTGGATGACATTTAGCCATGCATGAAATGCCAGAGTCACAAAAGAAAAATGATGTCCACAGATGACAATCAGCTACTGCCTCCTCAAGTTTGTATTTTCTTTTAGAGTTTTTAATTCACATTTCCATCTTGAGTAAATATCAAATAATTTCTTGCTCTTTAGATGCAATGTGAGTGTTCCCGTCATGCTGCAGAGTGTCAACAGAAGACATAAATCTCCCAAACACAGAGAGAAATGTGTTCTCATGAGCAATTGTTTAAGCTTTAAAGTACCAAAGCCCCCATGCCTCAAGAATTCATTCACATCTGTGACAGGGATAGAAATACCTGAGCATACAGGCACTCCCTTGATCGATACTAGGACAGGTAACTGGCTTTAGCTTGTTTTAAATAGCTCACAATCCTCTCACATGCTGCTTTAAAAGCCAGAGCTGAAAAGTCCCAGAACCCTCCTGCAAAAGAACAGAGCTCCTGCTCACACACCAGACACGACTTTGAGCCATGGCTGGATTTCTGTCCTTGCCACAGCTCTTCCAGAGTGTAAATGCGAGGTAACATTTTCCCCCTAAGAATAATTAAATACTTGTGAGATACATCTGTACAAATTAACAAAGCAATTAGTTGTATTTAAAGGAACAAACAAAAATAATCATAAACTTTTTTAGACTTGGGAATAGACATTTCCCACACCAGCTTCCCTCCAGGCATTCACATCTAGCTGTTTCCAGTGGTAATGGAAAGCTCTTGAATAAAACATTCTAGAGACTTCTCCTTGCTGGGAGTTCACCATACCAATTACTACAGAAATAAAAGGTATAGAGTAATTTATCTCTAATTTTAGCCAGAAGGAAAAAAATGGGAACAATGCTTTAATCTTTGCTCTACCATTTGTTCCTTCTATTGCCGCAGGGAAATCAATTAACTTCTTTAATTTGTTTTTGCCAGTTATAAAGCAGAGATACAAAACCTCAGTCATGATATTGAGACAAAAATCAGAAGCATGATAAAGGTGGAAAAGAAGCGTAATTATTATTAATCCCACGGAAGAAAAAGGGAATATTCTCCTGAACTTCTGGAAAGAAAAATGAGAAAGATTCTTTCCTTTGAGAAAGAAATGGCAGAAAACACAATTAACCAGCCATGGTGTGAGTCACACAGCCTGTTATCTAATACAGAACCACAAAGTTTATTGACATTACTGAACTAGAACGAGACCCAGTCAGTGCCTTGAAGAACTCCACACAAGTAGCAGTAAGTCAAATGAAGAAGAGGCAGCTGACAACTGAAGTAGCAAGGGCAGGTGGCTGTAAAGCAGCCAAGTTATCTTCTGAGGGCTGGAATGCAGCACAGGAAGAGGGTTTTTTTTTCCCTGTTAGACTGCAAGAGAAGTTACTTCTAGTTTAGTTCAGCATCTTGAATTCAGAGGTAGACTTATGCTAAAAAAAAATTTAGTAATCTTTTAAGTCAGTTTGAAAAGGGTATTCCAAGCTCAGGATAATCCATAAAAAAAAAAGGGAAAAAAAAAAGACAAATTGCTTAAGCTGATGTAATTACCCTAAAAAGAATTAACAAAACCACCCAGAGCATATAGAAATGGTCAGGAGCTGGAAGTTGCACAAAGCTTAGAAGATTTCAGTAGCTGGCAGTGCTACGAGGAGACAAGGAAGGCAGAACTTCCCAGCCACTGCTCATGACACGAATGAAGCAGCCCAAGACTGCAGCCCAAACACCCAACAAGCCAACGCGCACGGTCACAGCCAAATCTCACCATCATCTACGTGCAAGAGCCCGAGTAACAGCCAGCCAGGCTTGGAAAGCAAAGGATAGAAAAGAGTAAAAGGAATTCTACTGCAGTTGTGTTAAACTTCAGTCAATGGCAGGTCCTGCAAGACACCAATTCTGTAATTCAAACTTTTGTGCCCCTCAGTCTCCCAGTTTGAGATCTGCGTACAACTGAAGGTCATCTGGCTGGCCCTTGATGCTGGAGTGAGGACTGGGAGGGGGAATTTCCAAGCAGCATGAGGAACAGGGCAAGGGAAATGCAAAATAAAGGTGACTAGAAGAAGAATTAATACATTGGTCTATGTGATACTGAAAAGCTTGTTGCTGGACAACACCTGAGCAAGAAGAGCAGCTACTGGGATTTGCTGCCTCTGGGATGGTGGTGCCTAAAGGCTGAAAGTGGTAGCGTGGCTCAGCACTCCCTTTGCTCTTCTCTGAGTACTGTGTCCAAACATACATGAAAAGTAGAAATGAATGAGGAACGAAGGTGTCCTTCTCCCCTACTTGGATTCTTTTTCCCTCTGAATCAAAAACAGGAAAAGCCCCAAACAGTCAGAACGACCAACACACACAAAACCAACAGCCTGTCGAGCCTTTTGCCATTTTCCTTTTCTGCTTCACAGGAGGACACCTTTTATCCTCCTTTTTTCACATGAAAAATACAATAGGACCCCTATAAACAAGGCTTTTCTATTTAGCTATTTATTGTAGAGCGTGCAGTAAGGTGAGAAGAGGTCCAGAAGCAAATGCAGGCTGGGTAGAAGACTGACCAAGTAGAAAACCCAAACATTGTAACATTAATCTACACAACAGCTTCGGACAAATGTGTTATGATGATTTTGAGCAATGGCTTTCAAAATAGAACGTGTTGTTGAAAAGGATGTTGTAGAAACATATTTTACATTGAAAGGCTTTGCAAAATGATATAATCTGTAAAAACTGAGAAACTTGGCCTCTGTTTCCTTTCCTTCCGTTCCTCACAGTTATTATTGCCTCATTATACAGTCATTTGTACAATGTTTTGGCAGACATTTACTACTGCATAAATTAAAGTCACTGAATCTAGTTTTGCCTACAGGTCTTTATGAAAATACCAGCAACATTTTTATTTGAATGTCAAAGTTTGTCAACCATTAAACTGATTGATTTTTCATTATGCAATTCAATAGAAGCAGCAATCTCCAGTCTGTATGCAACATTACTTGGAGAAAAATAAACGTCTCTGAAAAATCCTTCCTGATGATTCCTTAAAAAAAAAAAAAAGTCTCTTCACATCTTCACAAAGGAACTACATTTTAAGGCTGGCTTCATACATTTTATTAATATACTAGCAACAGATACGCTGGTGTAATTCAGTTCAGTGAAACAGAATGAATTCATCTGTGGTAATCCAAAAATTCCAGTAATCCTTTAAAAACCTTTCCAAGTGGCTTTATAAGACAAATATCTATTGATTTCAGTAAGAAATGGTTTAAGCCCTGCAGTGTGAAGCTACCACAGCATCCATAACCCCAACCAGACTGGCCACTGTAAAGAAAGCCCCTTCAGAGTGCAGCACAGAAACAGTTTTCCTGCAGGAAGCCTCATCCCAGCATTAGAGACATTGGTCAAGTTCACACAATACTTTTTTTAGCTTGCTGAGTTCTCAGTCTTCTTTGCAAAATCACCAAGGGTCACAGCCTCAGAAGTGCCTGGAAGGAACTCCAAACTTACCTCATGTTTCTCGAAAAATCCACAGAATTCAGTCAGAGTGGCATTGAGTTTTCCCTGTGCAGAACGAGCTGGTCAGCGCTGGTTCATCACCTCAGCTCCTGCCAGGCTGAAAACAGGGAGTGCAGCCTGGATGCTGAGGTGCCTTAACAGCACCTTCCACCTGGCTGCGACCATCCGTGGGCATGGAAGCCATTACTGATTGACTGCAAAGCTTCAGTGGATTCAGAGGAGCCACCTAAAAACCCAGACCTTCACTTGTGGTGCAGTGCAATGCTGGGCAGCACGAAGTTGGTTGTTTATACTTTCTTAGGAAGGAAGGGACAAAGTCAAGTGTACCCACCCAGGAAGAAGGGGGATTACTGCTCCTCCTGGAGCAATGCGTATGCACCAGACAGAAGAGGCACCACGAACGCAAGGCAGATGGGAGAGAGGTGCCAAGTCCTTCAGCACAGCAGCTGAGACACTTGCAGACCTTCTGCAGCATTACCTGCAGACATGCCCATTCCCACCCTGCAAGGGCTCTCCTCCTCTGCTGCTGAGAAGGTGCCAGCCCAAGCCTCTTGCTGCTGGTGCCACAACCCAGGCCAGCAGGGAGATAGGCTATGCCACTGGCAGCAGTGGTGTCCAGCCCAGTCTGGTGAGCATCCACCATCAGCCTCACGGGGACAACACCACAGTCTCCTCACAAGTCCTCTGAGCCTGTTAAGTACAAACTGTTTTATCACCTCTCCTTTTACCCCTGAACACATTTTACTTCTGAACACACCACGTGTACATACCAGAGGCAGGGAACCAGCAGCACTTACCATTTATTTTCTTTAACTTCTATTACTTCCTATTTATTATTTAAATATTATTCATTGGCCTGGCACCATTAAAACTCCTTGACTGGGTCTGACTCAAAGATTGGGTAGAGCACACAATGAAAAGACCTGTGGAATGAAACTGGGACACGTTACAAAGTGCAGCAGCAGAGCCCTGCAAACACACATCATCAAAGCTGTAAAAAGGTGAATCGCATGAGGAATGTGCCCAATATTTTCAGTGTGTATCTACTGTATTTCCAAGTACCAAAGGAGAGCAGCTATCCACCACAGGGCCATGACACAATTCCAGAGTTCCTTGAAGCACTGTGCTTACTGATTTTTGTTTCAGTTATCCCACTGCTTTCATTTAAAAGCCTTCCTAGAAAGGATCATTTAGGCAACTAAGTTATTACAAATGCTTTAAAAAAGGCTCTGCAAAAAGAAATCCATAGAATTTGTTGTCCATGTTAAAGAGATGCCACGGAGAACAAGATTCCACAGTTATTTTGTACTTTATAACCACAAATGAAGCACACGTCCTTACTTGTGGTAAAAAACTGAGAGGTGAAGTGCTGCCTAATGACACGACATAAAAGCAGCACCACAGAGTAACATTTTGATTGCTTAACTCAGTGTCGTAACTCCAAACAGTCTTCAAGGAGGACAGCATTTTAGACTTAGAATCTTTAAGATTCCTGTTTAATTCGGTCCATTTCTTTTTTTATATCTCAAAGGACAGGATGAGTTAGGCTCTATTAAAAAAATTAAGAATCAATAATTAAAAAAGGAAACAAAAATGTTTTAGTGCATGTAGCAGTATTTTTCAGATTCAGTGGACCACGGCCAGGAAACTCAAAGCTAACATGAGGTCAGAGCACCTGTATTTTTAATTTAACAGCACAATCAAAAGCATTTTACTACAAAAATATGACACCTTTCATTATGTCTATAAATAGGCAACCTACTGGATTATCACATAGGATGTTAATGACATTAGCATTAAGTCCTAATTAAACAATGAAGCACTATGCATTGCAGCCAGCAAAATATGCATAATCAGAAAAAGATTTATTTTTTTAAAACTTATAATTTGTTATTTTCATTAAGCAATAAAGAAAGAGTTTGTGCTGATTGGTGAAACCTTACTTGTGATATAAGAAAATGTCAGGGGTGGAAAAAGGAGCTTGGTTAACACAAGGTCTGCTATCCCCATCACGTTCTACCAGCTATATCTGATTCCCCTCCCCCTCAGAAAATCATTTCTACCTCTACTCAAGTATTACTGCTATCCATTTTTACAGTTAGCTTTAACACTGTTCATTTTCTTTCTCAAATACATTTATTACTTTTATAAATTTTATTGACCTCTCAAAAAGGCTCCAGGAAGTATCTGTCACCATTTTACATCTTTTTACTGCAGCATTAAAGGGAAATGACTCAACCAAATTCACCGAGGAAACCGGTGCCAGAGCCAAAAACCAGATCCAATTCCCTTGGACCCCAAGCTGACCCATTATCCCTGTTACTCTTCATCAGCACCCTGCTCCATCCCCCGTTACTACACTCGTGCACGTGCATTTTCAGGCAGCCCTTCCCAGGTGTCACTGGAACTGATGCAAATCACATTTTTTAGAGCATCCTCTACGCAGTGTGCATTTCAAGTGTTAGCAGAGATGAGCGTGTCCTTAGAATGGAACTGAGAGGGCTATTAGCTTTTCATGCTCACAGTTTTATTTCAGATTCACAGCTGAGTCTGGAAATTCATCTAAAGTATCCTGGCTTAAAAATTCTATGCAGAGAAAAGGGAAGCATCATGTACAGGGGTAACCAAAGGAAGTTACTTTATGATGGTTTCCTAAATAGTAGATAGCATTTTTGTTCTTTTACATAAAAGCTTTCTTTTTGTCTTAAAAATAATGAATACACCATTTTTAAAGTTAAGTTTTATGTATTATTTCAGCAACCAAATATGGAGCAAGAAAATACCATAACTTAGCTAGTAAGTTGCTTTTAAGAATCATGTAGTGGATTTTCTCTGAATAATATAGTCTAAACATTACCCACTGAAGGTATTGAGGTAGGACTTGCATGAATTTGTTCACAGGGAAAGAGGCTGAATTCACTGGATAATTTATTCCCAACAGAGGACTCAACCACGACTTGCAGTGACTTTCCCACTACTGAAAAGTTCCCAGAGCAGATAAATGTTTCGTTACACTGCTCTGACAGCTGGTCCCTCACCATGATTAAATGGTTTTCCTTTGGGTGAGCTCCAGAAATATGCTTTGGTTTGAACAGAAGAGATACAGAATTCCACCCTGGCCATTACAAAGTTTATTATGTATGCAGAGTCTAAACCATGGCACAGGAGTGTCTAGACTTGTGATTTTCAAATTTTTTTTTTTTTTTAAGAGAAGACTCTTGTAAGCTAGCCTTTTCTAGACTCAACTTCCCAGTATGAAGTCAGACAGTAATTAAAAAACTTGTTCCTCAACCTGGATATTCAACTCGGGTACACAATACCAGCTTACCAACTAATCCACACTGGTTTTATGGCTTCTGAACTAGGCCTTAAGGTATCAAAGGAAGAATGGGATCCTGGAAATCTCCATCTAAAAATGTGGGTGTTCTGAGGTTTCCTAAAAGTCAGTGTTAGCTGTAGTAACAGCACAACGTCCTTGCACCATGCCTCTTCTGGTACTCAAAAGATCAGACTGCCACGAAGAAAAGTATCTTAGTTCTACTCGATGCTTAAATCCAAGTAGACAAAATTCAGGTAGGTAGTAAGAAAAACTAACTCTGCTGGCCAGATATAAAACTTGCAATGCTCTCCCCAAGCCTGAGAAGATGCCTACATAAAACTGGCACTTGAGCAGCATTATACACCCAAGGAGTCAACAATTTCCTATGCAACCACTGCTTAGTCAAATACATGTGGGTTTTGATACACACTCAGGGTGATACTTTCCATCTCTTTTTGTCAATGTGTGCAAGTAGTGTAAAATCCATTGCCTGTTACAATTGTGACAGGAAGAGTTTTTTCTGTTAAAGTCTCCTCTGATCAGAACTCCCACGCAGTCAACAACTGCATCTTCCTGATACCTCACTGTCAACTTTCTAAATCTCAAATGTCACTGAGATTTACCACAATCCTGCCTGGCTCCCCATCCAGATTTGGAAGAACCACTCACTCTTACAAACAGGAACTGGCAGTCTGTAAATAAACATAACGGTGGAATTGCTAATAAGCTCTACTTCCACCCAAAATAATTTCTTTTGCTAGATATGAGGCAGACAACAGGAATGCCAGCGTGGCTGACAGTTTTCTACTACTTACCTTTACAGCTGTAAGTATCCTATGGCAACTTTTTTATCTCCTAAAAAGAGTTATTCTCGATATCATCCACACCTAAGTTAAAATTTCCACCTGATTATTGAAGCAATCTTACTATTAAATGGGGTTGCAAGAAACAAACAGTTTATAGAAGTGCCTTAAACTTCTGGTGTCACTTCTACATCTTACCAAAGGTACTTCTCATTACTACTTACCCAAGGGATGCAAGCAACTGCCCTGCCATCACAACTCTCCCTCGTATTTTTGACAGTTCTGGTAATAGGAGGCAATTCTAACTTTTGGATATTCTATAGTGGTTGATTTCTGCAAAGGTTTAAATGATAAACTTTTATGAGTTACTAATTTTGTCATAAGATACGATATATAAACATGCAAAGCTAATTAATACTGCTAGAAAAAGATCTGTTAAGAACAGTATCCACACACATGCACATCAAGTAAGTTGCATGATGTGATCTCATCAACATGCTCCCTTAATTGGAAAATTCAGAACCGCATTAACTGTGGTCACAGAATCCTAAGGGAAAATAACAAAGGGCACCAGCAGCAGACAACCCACTAGAATCTGCAGAGCTTATTGATCATTAATTCATGGGTGAAGAGACCATTCATTATGGCAAAAAAGCTGGGAGAGCTCTCTGGAGCAGTTCAGGGTAGTTCTGACTCCAATTTTCAAATGGGGGTGACTCTTCCATTTATATGCTATCCCATTCTTGGTCAATGGCTGTTGCCTCATGCCAAAAAGCACATAGCTGTTTTCTCCCCAGAGTCCATAAACTGTTAGAAACTGCATCAAAATCTCACATAGCAAAGGGGGAAATAAAAGTGCAACACTCAATTGGTCTTAGGACCATGAAGGTTCGAATAAACAGCCCCCTTTTTATCCTCCCTCTCCCAGTCCAGCAATCCTGCTTTACTATTTCCATTTGTTTGGCTTTCTTCTTTCACCACCAGAGGAAAGGGTGTACTTCACATGTTTTCCCACTCCCAGCCTGGGAAAGCGTTGAGGAAATGAATTTTGTCCTTTCAAAGGATGAGATTATGGACTGTACGTGACCTGGTCTCTTATTGGGTGAAAACACTATTTTGATGCTTTTGACTTGTCACTGATCAATGCATTCCTAGCAAACTCTTCTTTAAATTAGGCTGTTGCAACTGACACTGCTGACGTAAAAAGATGTGGAGGGGAGAGTGGAGCCTAAAATGCAATGAGATCCAAAGCAACAGGAGCCATGCAACCTCCTGAGTGCAGAAAGTGAAACTGATACCAGCTTCGTAAAGAGAATCTTTAGAGGACCTCAGACAAGATTTGGAAGTGTACGGAAAATATAAAATACCATATAAAAGATAAAAGCCCTGAAAATCCCCCTCTTCAGAGCACTGCAGTGAAGTGGCACAAAGCATGTACTCCATCACATTTCCACACAGGAGCTGCCAGTGTCTGGACATCTCTGAATCAGCAAGTCTAACATGAAGGTATTTTCTTCCAGGGGTCAATCTTCCCATCGATGCAAGGAGGATTTACACATGCAAGTCCCATTAACATTAATAGGAGTTACCTACATAAATCCCCCTGCAATGATAGGAGAAAAGGCCCCATAGTCTGCAAGGATCTCAGTTCTAATGATTACCTGTCAAATGGCCCTAAGCATCATCATCGCCAGAAAAAGCAGACGAAGCAGCTTCGTGGCTGAAAATGCTTCCAAAGGAACAGTAACTAATTGCAGTCCTACAGATGAGGCAATACAACAGGAGAGGGAAAATGGCATGAAATTCACCGTTTGAATATTAAGGGTTAATTCAATTAACCAACTTAAAAAGAAAGTACTCATTAAAAAAGGAATTCAAACATATCAAAGCACTCCTTAGGAGAGAGGAAAAAAAAAAAGGTGTGAATATTGTATGAGCTCCAAGGTGCTTGAAGGATAATACAGCTACTTGTTTAAAAATTCAATTAACCTTATCTTTCTTTAACTTGATTTATTAATAATCTCACAGATAAATTGCCAGTTTTTAAAAAGTCATGTTATCTTTTGAATACATCCTGTATGACAAGCCTTAAAAACTACTTCAAATAAGCCTAACCCTCACTTTGTACGCTTAAATCATTTAGAGCAAGAACAAAATGCAGCTGAGTGCATGATTTCTGTAAAATACAAAGATCAACAGTCTTATCCACTGCTACTGCAAGAGAGCTATTGGGTGCTCAAGTACCATAGGAAAACCATTTTCAGTTTCCATTCGCCATACGAACAAGACATCAAACCACTTTTTAAGCAATCAATGTAGTGTGAAGTCATCGCCTACAACTTGTAGATTATTCCCTCTCCCCTAAAATCAGATTTGCAGTATATCCAAACTTTGCTTCACGTGGACACAAAGCCCTAAGATACTACTTTATATTAATTTGCTAACTTCTATAAAGTTACTACCCCAGGCGTAAGCTTCCATCTTATTACAGATGTCAATGCGACGAGAGCGGACAACAGAACTACCAGGAAATCTCAGCTACCAAAGTACCTGCTTTTCTCACAGAACTGAAAGAAAACACAGACGAGTGCACTTGCAAGCAAACCTTTTAATTGTCATCAAACATTTTCCTCGTAAACATGGAAGATGAAAAATTCAACTCTGATCCCTATTTACTGAAAGACAAACAGGAGCTGGGTCCTCCACTTAGTTCTTTGACAAATGTGGAGCTGTTCCATACAATCACCATCTACTCATGCTTTCCAGTACACATAGAACTTAGAGCTAGATGAAGAGGCAGTCTGCTTATTACTATATATAACTAACTGCTCAATCACAAGCATCCAAAGGTAACTGTTGTTTAACATTGGAAACATTTCAACCGCGTATTGTTGCGAGGACTTTGGGATTATACACACAAGGGTACCTATCCAACAAACAAAGACTGTAAACACAAACAAACCAGGTTTTGAAATGCAAACCGGACAACGTGTTACGAGGCAAGACAAAAATGAATCGAACGGTATCAGTGATGCTGTAAAAAAATAAATAAATTAACCTTTCTGGCACAAAGCCACGTTCAAAGGCAGGCACGTGCACCGCGAAACTGTACAAGAGGCTGGAGGTGCCAAGGTCAGGCAGGGCTGAATCTTCCTTATTCACTGGCACTGGTTATTTAGGTACAGTTTTTAAGCACTGCTAGAACTAGAGAAATTTAAACCCCGACTCACCAAAATTCACTGATCTCTATATTTAGATATACGACTGATCTTCTGGGGGTACTTTTTAAGGTAAATCTTTAAGTAAATGCTAAATATTATTGATCATCTGAGGATCTTATTTCAAGCATTGTTCAGAAGAGTGCAAGTTTATCATGGTCATTTACAACAGCTTTCTCACTTTGTAATTTTTCATACAAACTAGGTTTATAAATACTTCAATAAATTTTATGTTATAAATGCTTTATGATTTATTATTACAAAATGTATAATTTACAGCTATCGCACTAATTCGAATCCTATTAACTGGGATCAATACAAACCTCTGGAATTAGCAGTTGAGCCTTCTCCCCACCACAAAAAACCTTAATTAATCATTATCTAAATTTCTCAGGCACCACACTTCCAAAAGAAAAAATTAACTACTAGCTTATTAAAGGCCCAAACACTGCAACAAGTCCAGGGAGAGTAACAGGTATGCTGCATTTATGACTTGCAGTTTTGTTGGAAAATCTAGCACTGAGTTGAAATTGTGCTGTTTCCCTGACTACAGTAATTCAAGTCACTAGAGAAAATGTGTGAACTATTAGATCTTACTAAAAGGCAAAATTTTGAATGTAAAATAGTTTCACATGAGGAGAATCTCTTGGATTATATTAGTTTCTAAATTACGGCATCAGTTTCAAAACCGTGCAAGAAATTTTGCATTATAGAAACTAAACTGACATCTACTACAGATTCTAAAGCCACTCCAGAACTGTCAATATTATTGCCTTGAAATTCCAGTCATAAAACCACTTTGAAGGACAGATTGTGAAGCTCACCTTCAGCTGTTTAATTAGCACAGATCCAATGATTTCTAGCAGAGCTTTGGTAAGTTGTACCAGAAGATCATCTGACTGGTAAGGAAACTTGCACATTTTTTTTCTTCTGATTAGTTTTGACTTGTTGCCTGTTTAAAAGATGGAGGATTCCTTCCAGGAGGTAAAACAAAAACATTCTCTCAACAAATAGTGAATTTAAAATGCCAAAATAGGATTCAAATGCTTTATTCTCTGGTTTTTGTTTAGCTACAAACACTCCTGGATCTAGTGGACCTGTGACTATTTAAAATTGTCTCAGCTATCAATGAAACTATTTGACAAAGATTATTCAAGCTAAGGAAAGTAAGGCAATTGCAAATAATGCAGTTATGGGGGTTTTATACTCTCTTCTTACCCTTCCTCCCTTACACTTTACTTTGGGTCAACCTCGTCTTCTACTAAGAGAACAGTGCTAATTTATTCTTCATTATCTCCCTTCTTAACAGCAGAGTCATCTCCACTGCAGCATTCCTCAGTTGAGGACTCAGGTTTTGTCTCCAGTGAATTACTGAACCCAGACTCCTCTGCCGCAATCTCCTCTTCATCATAAATAATATCTTCTGGATTTGGTGGTGCTGGGCAAAAGTCCTCTCCAGGAAACATTTCTTGGAAAATAGTCTCAGCCTATTCAGAGAAAAAAAAAAAAAGCATAAAATAAACTTTACCTTGAAATGTAATACCTTGCATCAATATTTTACAGATATTTAAGATTAATCTCTGTTCTTTCAAATCAATAGTGATTTAAGACTTTGACAGTATTGTAAACACATGGGAAATCCACTCCTTGCAGCCCTCAAAAAAGAAAAAGCCATCTATCTTGTTAGATTGTTCTACTAGGAAAGTCACAGCACAGGACTTCTTAAAAAATGCTGCTCTTTCTACATTGTACAGAGAATAATAAAGACAATTTTTTGCAAGCAAAATTGTCGTTTCCCCTATAAAAATATCCCTAGCTGCAATCAAACACCAAGCATGGGAAAGATCTCATCTCTTTCCAGAGAGAAGAATCCATTTCACAGCAGAAGCAAACCCAGGGGATTGTTAATAGGTACAATCTAAGAAGGAAATCTGTATAGCTCTGGTGTAAATTACCAAAACAAATATTTCCATTCCTGTTTTTCTGAGCAGCTCATACATAGCTCACTTGAGAGCTGTTCTCATCCAGTGGAAGATGACCAGTGAAAACATACACCCATTTGTACACATTCATAATGTATTCAAAAAATATGTCTTAGCATTTCAACACATTCTGTGTGTGCATCTGTGTGCACAAGCTGACCTGTGCTGAAGAGAACTGGGTAAGCAACTGTCCAGGGTTAGGGCTGGGCTGCCCACTACACAAATGAAGGGACTGAGCTGAAAAGGAACATCACTGAACAGAATACCCTTAAGACACAGCTCTGGGATTGTATTTACAATGCCACTTAGTCTTCATGCCATCGAGGTTTAGAAATTAAGTATACACAAAAAGTCAAGGGTTTTTGACCACTGCAATAAAAAAGGTTAAAAAGAAATGTGTTCTTGATAACATCAGGGTAGTTGTTTTTACAACACGTGGAATAGGACTACAAAATCTGGGAGAAAGAGAATCCAAATGATATGAACTTAGAATTCTTGAGAACCAGACACTTTATAAAAACAAAGGAAGCCAAAAATTCCTTAAAAATCACAAGAATGCAAGGAGCTTTGTTAACAAGTGTTAAATGGTTTTACACGCTCTTGTGCAAATGATCTACCTACCAGCTTATCTTAAAAAAAGAAACCTAGAGACACTCAGGAAGATATTCAGTGAACCACTACGCACTTCACATTCCCCCAAAGGTTTTCTTTTCCAGGTCCTTAAGATTGGCAGCAAAGGGAGACAACTGATGCAGATGACTGTTATACTTTGGGTTTCTAAAGAGGCAAAGGAATATCACCTCTTGGTTCTGTCTGTTCAGTAAACTGTGCCCTAAAGATGACCTGTGGTGAGAGCTCCCACATAGGCAAGAATGTATTTAATCTTTATATCCATAGTGCTACCAGACACTGCAGTGAAAAAGTTGACAGTAGGGTCAGTTAACGCCAACTGCAAAGGCTGATTACATGATGCGGATTCCTGGACAAGAGGGAATTGTTTTCAGATTAATACATCATTGAGCATGTAGCAAACAGCTTTCTGTGATAAACTTCACTGCCCACCAGCAGTGGATCTGTATCACCAGTATGGGGATGCAGGACTCCATTATTAACTGCTTAAATGACCCTGTCTGCTCTCAGCTCAACTTAATTTTTCATTCCACTTCCTAAATTTCACTCTTCCATACCCATCTGAAACTGTTTAAAACTATTTATATATGAAAAAAATATACAAGAGATTCTGGTCTCTACTTTTGTAATCTGAAAACCTCACCTAGCAAGTGCTAGGGCACAAAGGGGGACAAACAGCCGGCAAAAAGTTTATAAAACTAACTTCTTCAAGAGAAAGACTTTTTATTTCAAGTCTGCATTTGTCCTTGAAAATCCAAGAATATACTTAAACTATTATTATATTTAATTGGACGGTGAAGAAAGAGCATATTTTGCACTAAATATGTGACAAACTAGAGCAGACCAACATTTCCTATGCGTTTCCCAACAATTATTCAGCCTCCATTAAGTCAGCAAATAACCACTCCATAAATGGGCAAATAATTAAGGTGGAACATGAAAGAAATTCTCAGTTTGCCATGTAGGACATCATGACATTGATGACAACTGAACAATTAAATAGTAGAGAGAGCTTTCAGGTCTAACAGTTTTTTAAGTTAACCTTATCCAGCTGAAGCCATGCAGAATAACCAATAATAATTTCACAGCTCCTTCATTATGACACTTTGATATTTGCTGAAAAGTAATTAGCTTAGTAAATAATTCCTTCAGTATTTAGTAGAGTATAGTTTGAACTAAGCATTAAGACACGAGCCAAATGAAAAGGAGTCTGAAATACAACAGACCCAAGTAACTCTGAAATCCTTCCAGGTATAGAAAAAAAAATGTAAACAGGTTAAAGGACAAATACAGGCATGAAAATACTCGTGCTTCCTCTTAGGAACATGAAGGTGCCTCAGACATCTGCAATACTTCAGGGAAGATATTACTTTAGACCAGAATTCACAGCAAAAAGAGAGAGAAAAAGAAAACTGGATGCTGGGTGCTCTACTTGATCAAAACCTACAGAATTAGCAGGAATCATGAGCAGCACTTTACAGTTCATTTAGCATATCCTTGGGGCAAGCACACTGAAACATCACAATTAATTTAGTATTATACTACACATTTAACACTAAATTAAAATAAGGCAAGAATGGTGATTCATAAAAAAAAAAAGCTGTGTGTCTTGCTTCTAAATAATGTATCCTCAATACAAGCAAAAGGCATGATACAGAGAAGTTAGTACTACTAATGGGAATGAAAACATAAACATCATGGAATGTATCACTAAATAATCCATTAATAAGAGAAATTCAATCCAATTTTCCAAGCTATCTCAAAGATTGAAACACACAATGTTTTTTCTGTTTGGTTTTTTTTTTTCCAAGTGTTCTGACCCCTGAGTTTGTAAATATTTCATGTTTGGAGATTTCCATCCATCGCTTGGAAGACGAAAATGGTTTGGGGGTAGAAGGCTCACCAACATACACATTTCCCTCCTCCACATGTCTAGAAGGTGCAGGATGGGAAGGGACTATTTTAACTGCAAGTGCTGCTTTATCTTCAGCCTGTTCTTCACTTTGTCCTCAGATCAAACCCTCGTGGTTATTGTCCCTTATGTCTTTTCATTCTAAACATGTTTACAGTAAAATATTTTTCTAACCAGTGACCAATTGTTTCAAACAGGTTTAAATAACTGTAGCTTCTATCTGCTCTTTGTGAAAGGCAGTGGTTTAGGCTCTTGATTGCTTCTCCTCCAAGAGCTGCTTGTTTAACATTTATCTTGCTGATGGTCAAGAGCTGTAACAAAAAGGCCAACGACAGCACCTAGAATATTCAAACACAGCTTGATCTATAATACCATTACTCACTGGTAAGAAAAAGAGCTCTTAAAGTAAGACACAGCTGAATGCTATAAAAGGTGGCTGTCAAAATTAGAAATGGGCTGGGTTTTAAGTCTATTTTAACAGTTTTTGACTTGTTCTGTTTTAAGTAAGAGTCAAAAAAAATCTCTCGTTTAGAAAAGAGCTCATTTATAAATTAAACCTGCTACCATAATAATTATCTTGCATTATTTTTGTCTTTACAGTTCTTTATCCACTTGGGTGGCAAAATTATTGCCTTGTAAAGCAAAATTAAGGGTACCATTAGCCCTTAATGCTGCTGGTCTGACCCTACAGTTCAGGCTATGTCAGCCTTTCCACTTGAAAATCTTATTTTTAAGAGGTTTATGGCTTAGTCATAAAAAATCCTGCATCTGGTCTGAAGATGGCATGCACGTTCTGCCATTAAAAAAGCAACTTTAAAAATGCCTAGTGCCAGTTAATCCTAGCAAGATGTAAAAGTGTTCTCAGGTTAGCCCTGAAATCAGGGTAGATGTGCCTAAGAATTTGTACCTTCCTTATCAAGCTGGATCTCTGAAAGGAAGAGCAAAGGAGAAGCATTCCTGAAGCTGTCTTTTGTTGAACAACTCATCATCTACAAATTCACCTGAGCTTGTTGTCTTCTGCTCAGCAGTAGTGGGGAAGGCACAACCAGAGGCATGACAGAAGGTTCTTTGTAAAGTTCTACAAACCTACCATGGGAGACCTGGTGTCCCTGCGCCTTCTGCTTACTGCCAACCCAGAAGGTGCATATTTCACCATCCCTCCACCTACCTACATTTGTTTAGGAACCTTTCTCTCTTCACCTCCAATTTCAAAGCAGCGGTAGTTTGTCTTAAATGGAGTGCTGCTATGGTATGACTGCTACTCCTAATGTTGCTGTATCAGCTGACCTTTTCTCAAGTTTCCTCCCTTCTCAATCCCACCAACATTCCCTTTGCTCCTCATGTACAATTTTTTGTATGTCTAGCTGTGAAGGTTGATGCTGTATCTGTCCTAATTATTTAGCATAAAGCGGAATAATCCGTAACAGAAATAGACTCTGTTGTACTTCCTTAGGTCTTTAAAGGTTTGCAACAACAACAAAAATGTATCTGCCCAACCTGTTTGACAGCGCAGTCGTTTCCTAAAGCCGAGTCTGGTCCAGAACAGACATAAACATTTGAGGGCAAGCCAGTGTAGGAATTTTTCTCAACTCCTGAAGAATCTCTCATGTTGAAGTAGACTGCCCAGAAGACTCTAGGTTTTTCCTGTTCTTCCTTTTCAGTCTCTGAAAAGAAAAAAAATAGTATCTCCAGTGATCAGTATTCACATGCTAAGAGGGAAATAGGTAATCTTCCATACTGAAAGTCCATTTGTTAACACAGAATTACTGTAATAAAGTGGTATTTTTGTCTTTAAAAAGCCAGCTGATTTCAGGTTCCATTCTTTCCTGAGGTGCTCTTTCATCATACTTTTCCTTTACAACCCTAAGTATGTCAACTCTACTTATTCTGTACATGCTATGCCACTTAAGAACCAATTATCACCTAAAAGCATACTACCAAGAAGCCTGGTCTAAATTTAACACCTTTCCACTTCATGTTATCTACTTTGCTCTGGATAAACTCCATGAGCATATGACGGTCCAAACAAGCCCTCCACGGGCTGTGCCAACTTGAAGCTCCTGCATTCCATATGCAAAGATAGTTCTGATGTATATTTTTTGCCTCCTCATTTAATAGTTCATCTTTGCATGGAAACTCTTCTCCTAACAGAACTTTGTGTGCTTTATGACTGAGCGTCTTCAAGCCAATCTATGGAGACTAATTAATGTTTATGGCTAAAATACAAGAAATTTTAAAGACAAATCCACAAAGAATGCTTCTCCATGCCCAAATTAACTGCAGATAAAGAATAACCAAAAGCCAGAATGAATCTACTTGAGATGTGTGATATGCAGTACGTAGAATCTCTAAACTGTGGAAACACTGCTAAATTAAAACAAATGTTTCCTTTATATTTATCTGTGCTCACTGGGGACTTGTGCTTTGCTACGCCATCCATTATGAATACAAAATGATCATAAAACTGCATCTTGCTTGTTCATCACCTGTACCTTCTTGCAGGTATTTTGCCCATTCACGTAACCCCTCTGCACACCAGCAGAAAAACCTCGGGGAAGATGAAGGTCACTTTTTAACAGTGCAGAATGCAATGGAGGAACACACAACGTAGATTCTTAGCTTAATAGATACTATTTGTTTGGCATATTTGCTGTCCTCTTTTTAGTATTTCACCTGCTCTAAAATAAATGAAGCTTGTAAAAGACCTTGCGAGATTTACCTCTTTCCAAGGAAGAAACTTCTAGATAACAACAGCATTCAAAACAGTGTTTTAAAGCAGTTGAATTAGAAAAAAAAGAGATAAATCTATGCTACTCCTTCAGTATCTTTTTATAACTGTCAAATATTTTTAAAAAAATAGGTGCTAACCATACTGAACAGTTTGAAATATAAATTAAATTCATCAGCCTGTGAAAGTCTGAGCCTTAATACAGGGCAAGATGCTCTTTAATATATTTAAAAGTTCACATTGCTCATAAAAGTTACTTCTTCCTCATTTAGGCAGGAAAATGAATGGAGTCCTCTTCTCCAGGTGACTTTGCCTCTTTGACCTGCCATGGCCCAGTGCTCACTTTATCTGGTGATTCATTTTCAATAACTCCAACAGTATTTGTTCTGACATTTTAATTAAAATACGACCACTACCTCATCCTGATGATAAAAAGGCCCATGTGTCAGTGAAAACTAGCTTTTCAGTGCCTCAGTGCACCTGAGGACCCCTATGATCACAGAGTTTCTACAGAAGAATTTCACTCAGGTTCTAAACAATATATCATTTCAAAACTGGATCACTTTAAACATTAAGATTAATGCCAAGCCCCCCCAAATGATTAGAAGGCACTAAACTGCCAGCTAATCTTTTCTTCACCAACTGAGTCTTGGCAACACACAGCACAGTCTTGAAAATTTAAGATATATGTTAATTATTTAAAATTGGAAATGAATGGGGTTTAAATTAACAAACATCAACATGAAAAGTGTTTGCAGCTCTCCAGTCTCATACAGTTTTGTATTTGCAAACCCCAGCTGTATTCTGTGTATTTGTTTTGTGGGGGTCTCTTGTATTGCTAAGCTAGTAAAATATTTACATCTCTGGGACATCAAAGATGCATTTCCTGTAAGCAAAAAAAATAATGCATATTATTTAATACTTTACTTCCTATTAAAAGCACTTTGTTGTCTAACAAAAACCAATAAGGTATTTGCTTTGTTATTAAAAAAGATGTAGAAATGGAAAACAAACTTGGGAAAAGCTGAACTCAACCCTTCACAAAACACTGTTCTTGATGAGAGCCCCGAGAGGAACACAGAGGCTGGCCACATAAGAGACAGCATTTTATTTTTTTTTAACAGGAGAAAATTCTACCTGAGTTCGTGTTATGTTTCATAACTGAAGCATAACAGCAAATCTTACAAGCAAATCAGTTATAAATAGTATAAAATAAGTCCACATCTTATTGTTTCTTCAATGAAAAACTATGACTTACTGTACTTAAGTATCAGCACAGTAAAATACTTGGCCAGGGTTAGAACACAGCCACATATTCCATGTGCACATGCCCTACTCTATGAACATCTACCAAAGATATGATTAAATTCAAGATCTCAGGATTAAATTTCAAAGACTTCTGTGGACCTAGCTCATAATATCTGCTTTGTCAGCAGCTACTTTCCTCCGGAATTGTGAAACTGTCCATCTCAAGGTCCAAGTTCATGAAAGTAGCTGGCGAGTTTTCCCTGAATTTAGGGCCAAATGACTCATTGTTGGAAATTACTGGAAATCTATGTTCCTGGTAACACTGCAGTGTGTAACAACTTCATGCTTTCAATGCCTAAAGCAGAACCCTGAGAATTCCAACTGCAAGCAGCAAACACAGAAGCACCTGACTGTCTCAAAGAGAAGGCAAAAGAAAACTAAGCTTACAGCACTGAGAACATCTGACAGCAAGAAAAGAAAAGCAGATCACTAACTTTTAGAGCTTGGATTACTTTTTTGGGGGATACTCAAATCACTAAAAACATCCCAGTGAAAAATAAAACCCAGATTCACAAATATTTCATTTCACACTACACCTTTGGAAGACAGGCTGAGAAGCAAATGTTTCCATGAAAAAGAAAGCGTGAAGAATTTAGAAGGTTAGACATTTAAAGCCACAGTCCTTGTACAATGTTAAACCACAACAGAACAAGACCTGGAACATGAGATCATGAAATACAAAAACCCCCTGACATCTGTCCAATCAATCTCCCTCCCAAACTAGTTTCCTTTCTTTGAAATGCTGATACCTAAAGAGCAGCTCACCATATGTTGACTCTGGTGACAGATTCAGATGGTCAGTAACAAATACTTTAGCTACAAGGACAAACTCCATTTTTGCAAAATAATATCTTAATAGTTCATTTATTTATTTTTACCTTTTTCTGTATTTAGATTGAATAGCTTCTGTACAACAGGCTCTAAATCTTCCCGAGCAGTTTTAGTTGACGGACAGGTTAAATGGACTAAATCTGTTAAAAGAGAACACCAGCTAATTACAAACACCAATACACAGATATCTAAGTACCATTTACAATTGTTAAAAGGCACAGCAGACTTTTAGAAAGCATTGCTCTTCCAATAAATCACTCCTGTTAACCCAGAGAAGTCCAGTGTTATGGAAATACAGTGCATGTACACCACACAGGCACGTTTTCTTTGTACATCTCTTCATTCTCTCGCTCTGGGTTGGTAAAATGGAAGTATAATTGAGCATCAGCAGTGCAGAGAGATGTTGAAATTCTATGAAAAGGTGTCTACTGATACCAGGAAAAGCAGCAGCCCGGATCTGGAGAGCACATTGTATTTTCCATTAATGACCTCTAGAGACTCCAGGAACATTCTTATCAGTGCAGGAGCTCAGCAACACACTAAACCCAAAGATCACTTCTCTCAGCAGCGCTCTCCTTTACGAGCTAAATTGGGACTGAGGGGGAATTTGGAAATTGGGCTGCTCACAGCTGGAGTCTGGCTGTACAGGAGTAGGTATACTCCTCTCTTCTTCCTCCACTGAGGTACAAAGCTTGAGCAAGACTTCCATTTCTTGGAGTGTACTACACAGTAGGCAGGAGATGAAGCGAATCGGTGCGTGTTTGAAGTGACAGCTCAAGCGAGCTGGCAGGTAAGTGCTTCTCTCCAGCCACACAAGGCATGAAGAACACTGGGAACACTGTCACCATGTTTTGGCAAAGTAGAGAAGACTGAAAGATAAGCACTGCTGAAGAACAGAGACTGTTCTGCCATCTAAGTTCTGACACATGCAGTCCCTTGGTACAACATCACAAAAAATTCACCTTACAGCACGGGCAAATCAGGGCCACAAAATCCAATTCTGTGCGTGTGAAAATTCACAGTTTTGCTTGATTAATGCAGATTTGATATTCAAATTTCTTACTAATGCACTTGTTTTCATGAAAATAAAGTTGCTAAGATTCCTCACAGAAGATATTATTCCTCTATTTGTTCTGGTTTGCAAACTAATGAAGCCACTGACTAGAAAAGATAATCACTTGATGCAGGCACTGGCCCTCTTTTCTGTTCCCCTGGTCTCCACTCACACACAGAACCACCTACTCTGCTGCTTTAACCCACCTGATTTTACATCATTGACCCAGATATTCAAAAAGCATCATCTTTGGGCTTTTTCTAAGGCCACCTTACAGACTCATTTGCTACTGAACAGTTACTTAGAAACTTAGCAGCAGAGAATCACAAAGAAGTTTACCATATCTTTGTACAAAGTTTAAGCTGATGCATTTTTTCTTCACCACTCTGTATTTGTGATCAATTTAATAACAAACTGAATTTAAAACAATGCCATAGCTATACATGACATGTTTCTGTTTTCACTCTGGAGCCTGGCTATGTGCGTGTCATTATTTACACGTACATCATACAGATTTTGAATAATTTCCTGCCTGCAATCATGCCACAGAAAGTTTGACACTGACGCCAGGAGGACCAGAAATTTAACCCTTCGTGCTCCTTCACATTACACACACAGAGATCAGATTCAAACACCAATATTCATCTTTTATTTAACCAAACCCAAATCTCTCTAAAAAGAGTATGTGCTAAAAAAAGAAAGAGCTAAAGCAGGTGGTGATAAAGAAAGTCTCCCTGGAACAACTGTTTACATTCCTGAACGTTGTAATAAAATCTATTCTTTCATCAAAAAACCCAGTGATAAATCACTGAAGTTCACACCATTTACTTTCTATAAAATAATTTTTATTATCTTTAAGGTTATGGCTATGAGCCACAGTCATCAGTATATATTTTGATTATATTTGATTTACTCAGGTATAACTGCATTAGTTACAGTGGTTGCCAACATTTGTCTTCGAGTAATTCTTCTAGCCAGAAGAACGATGAGTTTAGTTCATGATTTCATCATTACAGTCTCAATTTTTAGGGCAAGTGAAGGAGTTTGGTTCCACTCAACTGGCAATACAGATTATGTGCCTGTCATTTATGGAGTGGGATCAAAGACTAGATGTATTTGTATACTTATCTTAAATAATTGTTTGAAGGAGAAATCAGTCAGGTTAAAACCCATTTACAGATAATGATGTAAAAGTTTTTTTTAAATTATGAAATATGTCCCTTAACTGGAACTCGGCTCTACCTAAAATAGAACTGTATTATTTCAATACTAAAGACAAATTTCATTAAGCAATGTGGTACCTTCTCCTTTAAAATGAATTTATGGAGCAAAATAACTAACAGAAACTTCAGTTTTTCAGCACCAGAGAAGTTCTCACAAAACTAATAATTTATATTTACTTGAACATCAACCCTTGAGTTTCACTTCCTGAAGTAAACCTTTAAATAAAGTAAATCAGTTATGTAAAGGACAACTATTAACAATATGCTTTATAGCACCAAGTTCTTAATTCCAGGTTTACTTTTTTTTAAGCAGGAAATACAACTTTGAATGCCTTAATCATTTGTTTCACCCTTCTTTTCTATTCAAAAAAAGGTCCATATAAAGAACAATATACTTTATTACCAGGAAAATGACAACAAGACTTTAAATAACTAATTATCACATGTAAATTATAAACCAAATTGAACAGAAGTCCTGCAGTTTGATTCTCACCAGTGTACACTGTTTCCTCAGGTAACAGCCTAAGAAATTGTGCAGCAGAAAAATGAACCGCAGGGATTTAAAATTTTGAGTCAGAGTTGACAGGAGTTAAAGGATAAAACCCCAGTTATGATTACATATACCCTGGACTTACAAGTGTCCTTCATGCACGTCATGGTTGAGGAACACAACTCAATGACACAAACTGCTGCTTTTCCTGGATCCACGGGAGGCACTGTCAAAATGGAAACCTGTCAAGCAGAAAGACCAGCTTCTGTTAAAGCAGAGAGACACGGGGACGAGGCAACCACCACCATTCTCAGGCAGGCTGAAAAATAACCTCCAACAGTTGTGCAAAACTGGTTTTGAACACTGGGCTGAGCACTGTTAGGTGAGAATGATTGGAGCACTTTTATGCCTAGTAGAAGGCTTAGGAAGAACAGACTTCTCTGTCATTAATGCTCTTATTTTTTAGATCCTATTTAACCTGTAAGAATAAAGGGACTTATAGAAGACATAAACACAGATTAATAGCCTTTAAAATAATGGTTTGCAAAGACTGACAGAGCAAAAAGCATCCAAAGAAGGATCTGAAAGGGTACACTAAGGGCTTCAAACAGTACAAGCCATTATCAAAAAAACCCAAAAGCTTTGAGTTCAGGCACGATAAACAATTAACAGTTAACAGAATACTAAGGGCAGTGGTTTATTAAAAAGCAAGCAAAATGAGCTACCTTAAAGACAGTAGTTTAGAAACTCTGTTAATTAATACAGTGCAAAGCCACAGGGAAACCCAAGTCACTGAACTGAATGAAAATAGAATTTCTAACAGTTTTACCAAGACTAACGAATTAAACAATTATCAGTAGAGAATGCTGAGTAAAAAGCTGGATTCAAGTAGAAAGAAAAGGATAAACTAATTCCTACCAACAACTAAGTAGTAAGACATACAATGAATAGAGAGACAAGCAATACAAAATTGATAAGTACCTGCTGCTCTGAATCTGTGTTTAGCACAGACTGATCTGAAATGAGCACTGCTCTGGAGATCTGCCTACAATTAAATAAAACAATTACAGCATTTCACAAAAATGTAAAAAATAGCAATCTGGATTCATAGTTCTGACAACCACTGTAAACAGAACGCTGTGGGAAGGCTATTTAACCATACAAGCTTCACTCATAGGATTGTTGGTGGGATATATTGCCAAAATAGAAGCAGATCTGGAACATTAATGTAATATTTTCAACGACCAAACCAGATGATGAATAAACGAGCCAGTGCCATCATACAGACCAGCTTGAATACCCTTCTGGGTTTTTTGTCAAGATTAGTAGCAGCACATTACAGGCCTTTTTATGTTCCAAACAGCACAGGACACTTTGGATTAAATAAAAATAATTTTTAAAAATGAATAAATAAATAAAAAGAGTGTTTTAATACTTTTCTACACCTGAACAAATTTCAAGTGGGAACAGCAATGGAGACCTCCACCTTCCAAACACTTTTTCACAAACATGAAATCCCTAATGCACGTAGGGCTACTGGATTTTTTTTTTTAATAAGGAAAAGAGGAATATGATTTAGAGAAAGAGTGTTTTAATACTTTTCTACACCTGAACAAATTTCAAGTGGGAACAGCAATGGAGACCTCCACCTTCCAAACACTTTTTCACAAACATGAAATCCCTAATGCACGTAGGGCTACTGGATTTTTTTTTTTAATAAGGAAAAGAGGAATATGATTTAGAGGACAAGTTAAGAAAATCTAAAGACAGAAAGCATACAACACACCCTGAAGAGAAGAGAAGAGAAGAGAAGAGAAGGACAAGACCTATGCACAGAACTAAGCTGTACTGCAAAGATAAAGCAGGAGGCAATAATCTCTTCAATTTAATTTGCAGAGTAATTTATACACTATTATTTAATGAGATTTAGGCTGTTTACTGTTTCACTGTGTACCTGTAACACACATTTGTGCAGGTGCTCTCTGAAAGGTAGCTGTCTTCCACAATAAAATAGTTAGCACTTATTCTTTGTCCAAAATGATCCACAATTGCTTTGCATCTGGTTAAAAAAAAGTAAATTTAAACCAAAATGAGAAATTTAGACAGAAGGTAACAAAAGCATGTGTAAATTTTTGAACTTGAATTATATAGCACATTGTTTACATCTTTCAAACACATTAGGTATGTATTTCTTTAATGTGTGACCCCTTAAAACAACTGAAATGGGTAACTAAATCCTAGGGGTATGCATTCTACAGGGTATATACCATTTTTTTGCATGCAATGTGTTATAGATAATGAATCAGGACATTAATAAATTGGTCACTTTATTAGTTTATAGTTCATTTTCCTCCCATGTGATGGGACATGAAAATAGCTGTGTTTCTTATCTCATGATACATGGAAAAGTCATATTGTGAGTTATTTTTTAGGCACTACACTATCATAGTGTTATCTTTCCCCAGTCAGCCACCTTTACCAAAGACAAGTTTATCTTGACAATAACAATTTGGCAAATTAATTAGCAAATTGCAAGGAAAAATCCCTGCAAAATCTGTGTGGACTGTTCCAAGAGAACTTTTCTGAGTTTTAAATACAATTTCTACCTCCAAGTTACACAGAAAAGGATTAACTAAGTCATGTTGCTTTAGGAGCAGTACAAACATTTGTGATAGATACTGTTTGTCTCTGAAGATACACAAATTCTCACCAAAGGTGTATAAAGTCAGTCTCAGGCAATCCCTGAAGAAGGGAACAAAACCAAAAAACCACACACCCCCAAAAACCAACCCAAACCTGAAGACCCCTTCCCCCAAATCTTTCTGAATATAAGCAAGTCAGCACAAAATGAAAATAATTGTAAAAGTTGAGACACTGCTACAAAAATTTTCAAGAACTGAGTGTAAGACAACACACAGACACTCTTGGTTTGAGTGGGACAGGAAGAGAAACCACGGGACAGAAGCAATTTAAAAAGCTTAAGTGGGAGTGGGATAGAAATTCCAGGTTTTATGAGGAAAATTCTCTACCAAAAAACAGACTTCTATGTGATATGTGAAACTAAATGATATCTCAAACAAATAGGAGGCTGCATACAGACACTGCCCAAAACCCTCTACTGCCTTTCCTGAATGCCATGGTCTGTGTTCTGTTGAAAGACCTTGCTAACTTTTTTTTTAGAGAGCCCTACAGGTTTAAAGAGCCTCTGTCCTTATGAGTGCTGCTCCAATCTAAAGTGCAAGCAAAATACGTGCAGCACTGCAATTTCTTTCTGTATAGCTTGCTTCCACATCTTTAGGCTTAATACTGGCTTCTAAAACAGATTTGTAAGGGTTTGGACAAATATAAATAAATAAACCAAATCAGCCTAATTTAACTTTTGCTTGGTGGATGAAAGTTGTCACTTTTTTGTGAAATTAAATTCTTCCTAATCAGTATCTCAGTGTTTCAGTCGATTTAATACAGGATTCAAAACAGTACATTCTCTCACACACGTGTGTGTGGACAGTGAAACATCAAGAGAAAGAAAGGGAGAGATTTACACGTGGTTTATCACAGCATAACATTACTCCTCTATCAGTAAATATGGGACATGCAAATTATGCCTGCTGAATGAACAGCATTTCTGTAACTTCAAGTTATTCATTAGCTTCTGGGATCAAAAGGATCTATAAAATTAGAAGAGATGAGAACCAAACCCAAATGAGTAGTAACTAAAGCTAGTGGCAGCTGATGCCTGACCAGTTGCTTCCGTAGCCTGAAATGAGAATTGAAAGAGGGTGTGCACAATGCTGGGTTACACCCCTAAGAGGTTTATGACAATGAAGCACATTTTTATAACACTAACTTCTACTGGTGACTGAATAGGAAGCTGGATACTACATAAATACACCGATATTCAAATTCAACAGGTAAGTTGAAAACAGTAATTAAAAGAAGTCTAAGGGTACAATCAGTGTTTAACTTGAGGTATTCTTCATACAGCCCCAGTCACATTCTAGGCAACATGTATTTCACCTCCAACTTGAACAAGTTTCTTCTTAATGTTACCCTGATTCTCAAGTGCTCATTTGAATACTGCAAATAAACAAGGAAATCAAGCTGCTACAGTTCATTTCTAATTATAACCTTTCTTATTGTTTATGAAACAATTTCCCCTGCCACCCCCCGAAACATTATCGAAGGGGAAAGGTTGATTAAATGTCATGTTGCATCACTCAAAGCCAGCACAAGCAACTACGCACTTCTTCTTTTCCTGCTAAGTGTTGTTTCCTCTCCTTTGTTCAGGAATAGCTCTCAGGTCAGACGCTTGATAAGATTTTAAACAGAAATAGAGATAGCGCTTTTAATTTCAGTCTCCACTTTACTTCAAAGGATGATGCTGAGAAAATTTCTTTCAAGTACTGCTTCCAAATATGGAGAACACTTCTGCACTGACATTATCAGGTCTCTGTCATCTGATATGTGTTGGGACAATGAATCATACAGAACCCTCCATTGACCTTCTTTCAATGTGTCTAGATAAAAGGATGAAAATTAGAATCCATCTCCTTGCAGTGCCACGAGTTATAAATGTACTTTATAGGGCTCATTATCCAAACTAATGGACTAAGGGCGACATCCTTGAAATGGACTTACCAGCACTGACAAAGCCAGTATGCAATATTTCAAGGAAGATATGTAAATTACTATGTGTTTGCTATATCTTTTTATTACAGATGTATAAATTTCCATTTATCAGAGCTTTTCCATTTTTGAGACAGAACTGGGTAATTGGAAACATATGTTAAGTGTGATCGACATAAAATGCTGACTGTTATTATTAATGTAATCCATGTAATTTAAAATACTTTAAATATTATCATTCTTACCCAAAAAAGGGAACTGCAATAAACACAGAGAAGATAAACAACAAGAAGAAAAATAATTACCATGTCTACGTTCAGTGGGCTTTTTCCTCAACCTAAGCAACATGATGTGGCTTTTATTTTCTAACACATATGTAGTAAAACAGCAAATCTAACCTCATATAATACATAAAAAATTAATAATTTTCAAGGGGATTGCCAAAACCTTAAAATAGGTACGGCTGGAGGTTTTCTGTACTTTCACTGCCCTCCCTGAATCTTCTTTTCATAAATTATAAAAAGGGAGTACAGTAAAATGAATGAAAATAATTGTACAGTGAGAGATGAAATCTACTGCTCTGTATATACAGTTATGGGCAGTATAAAAGTGAAAAAGCAATTTGAGTAGACATCAAATGGGGGGGTTATTTTTCTTGTGCTGAAGGCAACATTAGCCATGCCTAGAAAGGAGTTGGAATAATCCGTGGTGCTATTTAGGGACTTCAAATTAAACTCTAAACTATCAACAAAAATTTGAGAAGAAAATCAAGGCTTTAGCTATGAGTATAAATTTTCCTTACACATACAAAGCAAGGATATTACACACAGTGAACTAATAACTGCACTAAGATCCGGTGAAGTGATGCTTGTAACATAGTAATGACTGCTGCACAAATGGACTGAATTTCCACTGTTGTGAGTTTAGCCTATTTGTAACCAAGGCAAGCTGCCTCGAACTAGAGAGCGAGCTGTACTGACAACGAGACAGGAATTTGTCTATTACCAATTACTATTAATGGTCTGTTGACTCAAAAGCTCAGTAACTCATAAATACCCTCATTAACGATTTGATAGCTGATTTTTATTAGGCAAAACATTGAAGCCCAAAGTGAAGAGGAAATTAGAGCTGGTGCAGGGAGGGAATACACAGGAAAGGAAGAGAAGGTGAAGAAAGAAAAAGAAGGAAAGGATATAGTGATGATCTTAGGAAGCAACTGGACAACTTGCTAAGTAACACTAAGGAAAAGATATATCAAGTAAGAGCAGTATTGCATTCACGTGAGAGAGAAGAAAATAGAGAGAAAATAAGGTAACTGAACAAAAACATAGACCTGGGTCAAAGATACTCAGCTTTTGGAGTGATGTTTTTGCTATAGTGAAGATGACAAACCTTTGAGAGTTTTAAAAATTATTAAGGGGGAAAAAAATAGTAAAAAAATAGATCATCTTATATGATCCTTCTTTCATTGCCAAAAATATTATTTAAATAAATTTACTTTAACCTAGGCTGCATTATTTTCATATCAGTCTGGCAAGTCCCTTCTATACTTATTTTAATTAATTTGTGTGTTTCTATTTTGATGTAGAAATGCTATTTGGTAAAGTATCCGACTAGAGTTGGGAAGCTGGATGTGTTGTGCTTCTCCACATTCAGCATCAGATAATGGCATTAATAGAAGATCAATGTTTAAGGAATAATGAAAGTCTGGTAAAGTCTTTTAAAAATATTTGAGTAATTCTGCACCTTAAAAATCTATCCTTCAGTTTTAAGTGAAAATGGTCTAAGTGAACCCCTAATGCAGCCTACTTGCCTAAAAAAAAAAGACACTTGAAGCCTGCCTAGAACCCTGAGGAACCTACTGCATTCAGAACATAAAAGCAGCTTTATAAATGTCAGCACTCCCATCTTTTTTTTTTCAATATAAAACTAAAGAAAACATGAATTTCAAAGGTTTTCAGAGAGTGCAAAAGAAGCTGGACATCAGGGCAACCAGCACCACTGACCAGTTAAGATCTCTGAAGAATGGTGCTTCCAACCAAGAGCTTTGCTCCTCTGAAAGAAGCAAGTTAACTAAACATTACTGGAAAATAAAGCTGCCTACAGTAAAAGTTCAAATATTGCTATTAAAATAAACTCCAGAGTTTATGAAAGGGGCATAATTTCATTTGCATACGAATCACACCACCACACATGATGAAATGCTCTCCCATTTGCATCTCAAAGTCTGAAACTGTGCAGTGAACTTCAGAACCTCACGGAACTGACGGAAAGATAAAATCTGTTGTTTCTAGAATTTCAGGGAAAACAGAAACTACTTGGCCACGTCACAACAAATCCAGCCACAAGTACCACGCTCAGAGAATCAAACGTAAGTGCAGCTGCAAAGTAAACACACTGCACTGACCATTTAACTATTGCTTTTCCTAGCATTATGTTACTGGGTATTTTCCAGCTTAACTCCCCAAATTTGCTATGGAACATTCTGAACTTTTCCATTACAAAACCAAGGCTGAAAACGGCCTCTGAGGAGAGGTGAAGTCTGCAGTTAGACTAATAACTGACAGAATGTATGTAACAGAAAGGATGACAACTTTGAGGTGTGAAAAAATGCCACTATGGAAAAAAACTATGGGTTGATTTTTCTTAGCTCAACTTTAAACCCACCTACAGGCCTGATATTGTGGTAAAAGAATTTATCCTAGGATAAGAGGGCAGCATAGTTTATGACAACAATCTACCTAAAAACTCATTAAAGTCTTTTCTCTTGGAGTGACATGCATTATCAGCAAAGATTAATCTGATGAGTCTTTAGGTGAGCTCCATTTTTAAAAATGCAATAACAGAGGGCTTTGTTGTCATCTGATGAAAATCAATTAGAGTAGGTAAGGCCACAAGGAAAACTAACATCACTCATCACCAGCCCCCCGGCAGCTGAAATGATTTGTCTTCCAAGCTTGGGTGATCAGGAGCTGCAGTAATATCACAGGGAAATTAATTTAGTTTCTATATTCTAGACCCACTTTCCTTGTTCTGGAGGACCTATACACAAATTACTTTTAATCAAGGTTGATGTGTTATTAATACCAAGGAGGATCTTTGAAGAATCATTTTTTTCTTCAGATTGACTTAACACATTTTTCATCTGTATTTTGTATATAAACAGAAGGTTACTTCTATTACCCTTACCGTCCAGATTCTTTGTCCACTACAAGGCACTGCACAGGGTGGCGAAGACAATAGATACCTCCAAAGACAGCACACATCCTAGAAACACATGAGGGAAAAATATAGGTTACTCCTAGCACGACTAATTGTAATCAAGGCGAGCGTGTGGCACGAGCAAGGCACTGTGCACGTCGTAGGTTTTAATGATGTGTCTTAATCTCTGAATCAGACAATCCCAAAACATAATCAAAGGATATGGTGATAACTTTTTCTGTATTAGCATTTATCTTTGTTCTCTAAATTGTTACATTTGCCTGAGCACTCATTTGCTGTTATCATCTCCAGGCATACAGGAGGCAAAAGCACCTACTTACTGAAGAGGTACAGAATATTGATGGCTATTCTGGCCATGCTACATTGCACTGGGTGTAGAGTAAGGATGTAAGAACACACAATGGTCACACCAACCTCCTGCTAGAATTCCAAATGTGAGTCAGAAGTTATTTCTTTACTCTTACAAAAAATACCCTGGGAATTTCATTGACTACAAGCAGCTCAAATTTTGCAGGCACTGAGAAGTGCCCCGACAGAATGAAGACTTCTTACAATCCAAAGATGACCTCTTGCAAATAGCAATTCCTCCAGGTTCTGCCTAAGATATTCTGTGTGGACTTATAATAAAAAAAAATTACTAAATGAAAACAAATGAACCCTCTTCACAGGTCAGGTTTTGAAAAGCTGAAGCATACCAAGTTATTTAGCAGTCTTCCACTCACAAAGCAAGCCCAGTAGCTAAAAAGGAAAACTATGCAACCCAAAAAGTATTACAACTCATGTTTTTAAACTCCAAGGAGACTCAGAATTTAAAGAAACTACATTATGATATTTAAATACAAAGGATTCCACGTGAAGTCAGCCCACTGCAAACTGAATCACTAGGCAGGCTGTTTCATCACCCCTCTGTTGATATCTCTGACTAAAACTCTTCACCAGATGGACCTGTCCAATGCATGAAGTCTGAAACTGCTCTCCCATAAAGCTGGACAGTAAAAATTCAGTTGGTCTGGTAATAAACATGATCTCGGGTTAATCCCCACATCCTAACTTCCCATATCTGCCAAAAGCCAAGCTTAATCTTTGGGGATTACTCTTCTGTTGATTCCATGGAACACGAGGCAATTATTGCACAAAGCCTTAAAGCTCAGATTCTGCAGCAACACCCAAAAGTTCTACTGGACCCACTTTACCATCAAAATGACAGTGACAGCCCTAATCTGAACATCTTTTTAATTCTAACCTCTGAAAGATTTTAATATAAGTCACTCTTCTTCAAAAACCTGTCAAGCAAGTGGAAACAGCCAGCACTGATTTTGTTATGTAGTTTAAAAACTCTTTCAACTTCTGGTGAAACCACTATACGAGAGAGAAATTCAGGATTAGAGAAGCAAAAATTATGTTAGAGATTCTCTGTGACCATGAGCAGCTGTGAATTAAGGTCACCTCCAGTCCATTTTTTGTTTACAGTGCATTATTTCAGCAGCAGTCGTATAAAAATAATACAAAATGCAGGGGTTGAAATTCTTTAGAACTCGGTGTGACAAAAGGTAAACCAGTGAGAACATTTTAAATATTTTTCAAATTAGAAGAATATTTATCTTTAAAATTTCCAGCCAGCACAATAATTATTTAGTGGGAAAGGGTAAAGAAGAAGATGGAGATGTCTCTGATCCCTTACAACACTGGTTCAGGTTTTTGGACTGTCTGCAGCATCTGATCTATCCTGGGAATCTGTTGCATTTTTTTATTTGTTGAGTTATTTAAGACTCTGCAGTGGGTCACTGAGATCAGGCAGCTATCACTGACCTCTTCTCATGGATGCTGAAGAGAAAAAATTAACAAATAATTTGCATACTGACAGAAATTTTTCTTAGAGAGAGCGGCTCCATCAGAGACAACAGCAAATGCTGTCAAGTGACATCTGACAGTTCTGACACACCTGGGCTCTTCTCATGATCCCCATCATTCAAGAGTAAATAGCCTCTTAGGAGTAAATGATACAACAGTCAGTTTTTTACAGCGACAACCAGTCCTTTTTACCACGCCACAGAAGGAAACTGGGTGAGTTTTCCCAGTTCCTGTTACTCAGTGGAGCTTTGGTGTGACCCAGCCATTTGATCTCCAGCTCCCAGGAGGAAGAACAGAAGGAAACTGGGAGGGCATAAAAATTAGAAATGCTACCTGCCATTTCACTAGCAGGTATCGTATTTAAAGTACGAATTTGCAATTCTATTTATCTGTAATTTAACAGAGTGACTATTATTTCTCAAACCTCCTGACGTGAGCCAGGCACCAGACTAGCCAAAGCAAACAAGCAACACGAAAAAGGCAGCCTGGTCTGGTGGAAGTTTTCCCAGATTTCTGGGATGATACCAGGTTTCTCCTGGTTTACTAACAGGTTTTGGAGGTTTCTGATGTTTTTTTAAATAGTTTTATTTTATTTTACTTGGCAGTTAAAGACCTTTAGGTATCTGTTCAAGGATGATGAACTCGGAAACTTTCATTTTGCAAACGTGACTTCCTAAAATGGAATCCCTGTTGGCATTCACAAGTCCTAACAGAGGGCTCACAGTACTGTGATACACTTTCAAGTGCAGGAACAACTCTGCACAGCAAAGGGATGAATTATAGAGTGCGGGGGGTTGGAAGGGACCTCTGGAGATCATCGCATCCAACCTCCCTGCCAGCACAGGAACACCCAGGGCAGCCCACACAGGAACTGAGCCAGGTGGGGCTTGGAAGTCTCCAGAGCAGGAGACTCCACAACCTCTCTGGGCAGTCTCTTCCAGGCTCTGGCACACTTACAGTGAAGAAGTTTTTCCCCATGTTGAGGTTGAACTTGCCATGTTTCCCCTTGCTACAATTACCTCTCTTCCTATCCCAGGGCACCACTGACAAGAGCCTGGCCCCTTCTACTTGACCCCCTCCCTGCAGAGATTTGTAAACATTCATAAGATCCCTTCTCAGGCTTCTCTTTTACAGGCTAAACAGCCCGGGGGCTCTCAGCCCTTCCTCCTAAGAGGCAAGTTCCAGTCACTAAGCGTGTTACCAACTCCCACCTCTGCCCAGTGGTACAAACAGCAGCAGTCTACGGCCAGTGACACGCTGCCTACTGCCCAGGCCAGAAGGTCTCTAGATATACCTCTCCTTGGTTGTCTGGAGATTGCTGGACATGACCCGAAGGTTAAACATCCACTGAATAATTACTACAGAGCCTTCAGCTACAGGCTTTATTACCTGTAACACTGCCATCAGTGGCTTCTTGTCTGACAAAACCTGTTTAGGATCTTTCAAACCAACTCGCATGAATTTATTTCCAACGTTGTACGTAAGAACAGTGCTATTACCTTAACTAGAACTAAGATTCCTTTGTTAAAAACTATAAATTATATTTTTTCTTTGAATTCAACCCCAGTCAAGGGCTTTTTGATATATGCACTTGATTTTCTAGCACGCTTTGAAAGAACTTTGCTGCTTGGCTGCGCAAATATGTGAGTTACTTACTTCCAAGAGCAGCCTGCTATCCGGTGGAGGGGGGCATGACCTGTTTTCATAGCAGGCCAGCAGAAAACTTCTCTTTTTAAATGAAAATGGAAAGGAATTTTGATTGTGTTGTTTTAAACAAAGAGCCAAACCAGCTATTAAAACAGCCTAGCGTGAAAAATGGCATGATTAGGAAGAACCTGCCAAAAATTAGATAAATATAGAAATTGAAATATTAAACTGAATGGCATCCCAATAATTTATGGCAAAGTAAAATCATTGTGCTAACATTACTTTCATACAATAAGCTATTCAAGATGATTTGACTGTACTTCAAGTACAAGGCAACTCTTTGATACCATTAACCCTAAATGACAGACATTTAAACTGATATTACTCTAATTAACTGGCGACTGCCTACACCAATAATTCACGTTTTGCTGAAAGATAGCAACAACACTGTACTCAACTTCAACTTTGCCCTGGTGACATCAAATCATATTACAGCTAAATTAACAGTTGTGAAAATTTTTGGCCTGGTAGCCCTCCATCATCCCCAGCCTTTAAATGCCATTTCAGTTCCCATCAAGGCAGGAATCAGCAGCTGTAATTATTAATACAGCTGTGAAACAATAGGACGTATTAAAAGCTGATATTTTGACAGCATATTCACAGTGATTTATGAGTTTGTATATAATTTGATTATTCTATTAATTTTACTGATTACTGATTCAGCTAATACAGTGAAGGTCACTTACAGAATAAATCTTCATTACGTTCCACAGAAAGTAACTGCCTCCAACTAGTTGTTTTCTTTAATTAAACACTAATGTAACAAGAGAGAAAATAGGCTTCAGGGTTGCTGCATCTGTTGCTGCAAGAGGAGTTTACTGCTTTGATGTAATGCTCTCCGATATTAATTGAACAAAAATAGAACATCTCTCCATCTGACATCTTCATTTTCAGCACAGAGACACCCTTAAATTACAGACCTACCCTTAGTTCATTCTGAGACTACACAGAAGAACTGGAAAATGATATCACAATCTCACACCAAAAAAAAAGGAGTTTTTATTTCTAGCATATAGCTTGTCATCTACTTTCTACAATACATGGAACCATGAATTAATAAATTGAGTATTCTCCCCAACTGTACAGTCCTCTGTAGCAAAAACTGTTTGCTTCCCTCCTTAAAGATGAACACTGCACGTCCAGCACAGCAAGCTCTGGAGCGAGATCAAAGGAAAACATGCCGAGTGCTGAGTTAATGAATTGTCCTCTTTCAGTGTATTTTTCCACACAGAAAAAGCTGTGATCCGGTTCCTGTGTTAAATTCTGTGTTTCCTAGAACTCCAGCATTTCCTGTGATATTGTTGTATGTTCTCAAAACATCACAAAGGAGACTACAGGCAAATCAAATCAATGAAATGGCTACAGTTAAGAAAATAGTCAATATTCCTAACACAGAGTTCCCACAAATAAGGCTGAATCTCAGTATGTGCAGCCACCCAGATGAAACCAAACCACAAAAACTAGCACCAAAGAAACAGTGAAGACAACAATCAATGTCAATCTGAACTGCCCTGGCACTCGGAGAGCAGTAGCCAATAGGCAAAGGTACTGTGTGACAATAAATGCTTACGTGAGCTAACAAAGAGTCAAATATTTTGACTTTTCCCTGAAGACTGTGTTCAGCACCTGTGTAAAATGTAAAAAAGGTCCTAAAAGATGATGGAATCTGCCCAGTATATAAATCCAGTTAGCAAAATGACTGGTTTAAAACCATCAGAAAGTTCCTGCTTAGTCATCAACCACAAGACAGTTAAACTTCTAAAGAGTATTTTGCAGGAAGCACCATTTTTATCCCTGTACTCTTGAAGCAACATTATTTCTTTCTCCAGATCTTCACGTCTGTGCTAGCGTGGTAAACCAGAAGGAATTCCTACACCATGACTGGGCAATACTACGGAAAGAGCTGCTGGAATGGCAAAACTCCCAATCAAAACAAAACAAAACAAAAAGCACAAGGACCTCTAGGTTTCAATAAACTCTTTTCATGAAGATAGACACAGCAGGCAGCAATGGTGACAGCCCAGCCAGGAAATGCCACAGCTGAGAGAGGGGTTGGGAAAAAAAACCCCACTAGCCCAGTCAGACATCATTTCATAGCAGATTTCCTATTTTTTTCCTAGGGCTTTAAAAAACAAATTTAATTTTAAAGCTAAGAAATTGCTCTTTTTGATTGTATGGGATTTAGACTGCTATATAGAGAAATCCACATTCCTGTGTTGGGAAGAGCTCCAGTAGAGTGCATTGTATTTGACAATTCTGAGTTCCCACTGTGTGACTGCACGTTTAGGTGTTTGACAAGTCAGTGCTGCCTTTTACAGGCTCAGGATTCCACTTCTGTTTTCTGAAACTCAAATACTGGAAGACAGTGCAATAAAAACCTTAGTTCACCTTACATTTTTCTGTTCCTAGACTTCATTATCAAGCTGTTTCTAAAATCTGAGCAAGTTCTGTTACCAAAACTATACCATGTCTAAGCTCAGTTCTCCCTCAACCACCCGGCAGGAATTTAGGCAAATCAGTATTAGCAAGATTATTACTAAAAGAGACATGTTATGAATGACTTTTGCAGAAGGGTTGTTTAGAGAAATGTAGCTTAGTGTTATCCATTAATAAAATCCTAAAATAAAGAGAGACCAGTTGATCTAATAATGCACTTGAAGGCCATTAACACTGCAGAATTTTCCTGTAATTACCCACACTTGTTCTACCTCTTCTACAAGTGTTCAGCTCTGAAAGCCATTTCCCATCTTCTGCACTCAAAATAACCACAGGACAGAAGAAATATTCAAGTTGCACAAATATGGCTCGACTGAGTTCTAGGCAAAGATTTGAAATGACCTAGAGGATAACTATTAAATTTTAATTGTATTGTAGCTGTACGAGCACCACTGCTTAATGAAAGCGTACTGGAATTTGAAAGAAAAGGTTCTGGCTTAATAGTGGCTTATTAAATGGAAGAATTACACAAACAGTTTTCAAGGGTACTGCAATTAACACTGCTTCTTAGGGAATCTAAGTTAAGAATCATTCTCTGGGATGCTAAGTCAAGAAATCAGGCAACTTATTCAACGTATTTAACTAGCAAGTGTCCTAGAAATTGTACCTAAAGCACTGTGGACATTGTGATTACTGCACAGTAACAGGAATAATGAAATTAAATATATATATATGTTCTGGGGTTTCTGTAGTACTGTGATGATAGTTAACTACAAATGCACTCTGAAGACTAATCTCTACAGAAGGTAGTGTGAGTGAGACCTGACTGGCTCTAAGTTCTATTAACCCTGTAATAGAAGCTGTTCCTCACACAAGGTCCTTTAGCTGCAATTCTACAATAGTTCTGCCCTCCAAGGGGAGCTTGGGAGATCAGGACTGTAGGGCAGAGACACAAACCCAAGTAACTAGAAACCAGTCACTAAGCATCAGATCATCTACAAAATCCATTGATGCACTCTCTGCCTCCAGAAAAGACATAAAAATTCAAGTTATCTTAACCCTCAGTGAAATTCAAGGGCTGTTTGACTAATTCAGTAATGTTTTAGAAGCTATTTTTCTATCATCTAGTGTAAAAAAACCAAAGGACTCTGCTAAAGTAGATTTGCACTTACATCCCAGATTTGCTCCAATAAGAATTATATTCTAACCCCCATAAAACAATGTCTTGCCTGAAAACTTTTCCATGCCTTGTTAGGGATCAGAAATCAACACACTTCGACAACACTGATACGATTGGGAGCATCCCGTGGGATATATTCTACCAGCTGAAGGCCTTCCTGAGGTATAAACTTCTGAAGAACAGAGTGCTCCTAGTCAGTGAAATAACAAGGAGCAGAAAAGCTCTCATATTTCTAAATAGCATTTTAAACAGAGAAGTGACAAACACCTCTCCAGAAAGATAACGACTCAACTGGGAAGGTATTTTCCAAGTTCCATGGACTCTGAATGCATCTCCCAACAAAGGTTATTTCCAAATTAAAAGTCTTTTCCTGTCAAATTCTGAGAAATAATGCAGGCAAGGACACAAAAGCATTCCATAGCTTTATTAACGACAATGCTCACTGATCTGTGAATAACCTGAAAAAAAATGAAGATTATTGAGTTACTTTACCAATCTATCCATCCATCACTAGTGAACAGGTCTCAGAATGATGGATTATCTCACTTCCCTGATGTTTATCCCAAGAAAGAGTTTCTCCTTAGAGGGAAAAACAAACAATCGATCCTACAAACAATCATGCTAACTACGCTTGCCCAATTTGCATTCAGCTGCCCAAACAAATGAAGAAAAATAGATTACGTTTGTCTTTAAAAGCCAAACAACTACATCAAAAGTTTGCTTATTTCACTGAAATCCAAGTGAAAACAATTCCACGGAAAGCAGCATCGCAGCTACTCAGTATTTTAGTGAAAACCAGGCAATACTGGTAATTTGAAAGCAAATATTCAGCTCCAAGTACATGAAATCATGCTGGAATGGAAGAATAGTGATAAGAGATACAGAAATATGAAAATCATGCATTTTGAAATGTAGGACTCAACCCATCTCTCAGATACAGCCTGTGCCTTTTTAATCACCAGCCATTGTTTCAGACTTGCACAGAACTGCCAAGATTCACATCTTGGCATATCCAATTGACACAAGGAATTAACATTGCTTGAATTTCTCATTAATAGGCCAAATCATACGATTAAATTAGAGAAAAGTTAGGCACATTGCTTACACATAGAGACATGCCACTCATGCATAGATTCCAAGGAAAGAGCTGCTGCACTACATTTTTAATAGGTCAATTCTAAGTGCTTATTGCAGGCAGGTCTCCTGAAGACCAGTTCTTGATTTCAGAACAGTAAAAGCTTCCTAGAGGTTCTTACAGGGACATAATTGGAAATGTTCCAGTACCTGAGACTACCTCAGAGCTCTGACATTTGTAGCAGATGATAGCTCAAATGTAAGGGTAAAACCTGATTATTCATTTTTGAAATATATACAGGAACCTGTCAAATCAATCACACAATCCATCATCTCTCAGCCTGGACTCTTAATCTTCTTGTAAATATAGGGATTGAAAGAGATGAACCATCTTAATCAGATCTTTCCTCCATCACAAAATTGCTACTGCCATTGGCACTGACACAAAAATGACTAATTTCAGCTAGAATTTGTAACAACTACTAAAAAAAGCTTACACTGCCCACCAAATACATACACAAGGTGAAGTTCAAAGCCTGTTTATAGGAAATGCAAGTCATTAATGACCTGCATAAAAGCCAGTGAATCACTAATTCCTACAGCCAAGCAGCCAAAGACATTCTGCCACATCAACACCCGTTACCTGGACCACGTCTGTCCATTTTTGGATGATTCTTACTACAACAGCCATGATGTGTCACCTCCTAGAACCTTTATGTGATGACAGATGGTGTGCAGGGTCCAACTTCCTCTACCATTTCAAACGGGGGAAAACTGCTCTACTCCTTCTCAAGAAGTCTTGTTCCCTTTACAATGTTCCTATTTGCAGGAGTCCAGGAAAAAGAATCTGACACCAAACTGAAGAGAATCTCCACACAGACCCCCTTAAATTCAGCATGTTCACAAAGCAAGAGCTGAGAAAAGGCACAGAAGCGCAGTCACAACCTAAAGCTGACATCTCACCGGTCATCCATCAAACAACACTGGTCACGGGAGAAGAGAATCACGATGGGAAGCCTCCAGAAAGACTTCCTCTCAAAGGAAGACTGGTAATAAGAGGAGTATTTCCCTGAGCTGAACTGCAAAAGTGAACTATAGGAAACGATATNATGCAGGCAAGGACACAAAAGCATTCCATAGCTTTATTAACGACAATGCTCACTGATCTGTGAATAACCTGAAAAAAAATGAAGATTATTGAGTTACTTTACCAATCTATCCATCCATCACTAGTGAACAGGTCTCAGAATGATGGATTATCTCACTTCCCTGATGTTTATCCCAAGAAAGAGTTTCTCCTTAGAGGGAAAAACAAACAATCGATCCTACAAACAATCATGCTAACTACGCTTGCCCAATTTGCATTCAGCTGCCCAAACAAATGAAGAAAAATAGATTACGTTTGTCTTTAAAAGCCAAACAACTACATCAAAAGTTTGCTTATTTCACTGAAATCCAAGTGAAAACAATTCCACGGAAAGCAGCATCGCAGCTACTCAGTATTTTAGTGAAAACCAGGCAATACTGGTAATTTGAAAGCAAATATTCAGCTCCAAGTACATGAAATCATGCTGGAATGGAAGAATAGTGATAAGAGATACAGAAATATGAAAATCATGCATTTTGAAATGTAGGACTCAACCCATCTCTCAGATACAGCCTGTGCCTTTTTAATCACCAGCCATTGTTTCAGACTTGCACAGAACTGCCAAGATTCACATCTTGGCATATCCAATTGACACAAGGAATTAACATTGCTTGAATTTCTCATTAATAGGCCAAATCATACGATTAAATTAGAGAAAAGTTAGGCACATTGCTTACACATAGAGACATGCCACTCATGCATAGATTCCAAGGAAAGAGCTGCTGCACTACATTTTTAATAGGTCAATTCTAAGTGCTTATTGCAGGCAGGTCTCCTGAAGACCAGTTCTTGATTTCAGAACAGTAAAAGCTTCCTAGAGGTTCTTACAGGGACATAATTGGAAATGTTCCAGTACCCGAGACTACCTCAGAGCTCTGACATTTGTAGCAGATGATAGCTCAAATGTAAGGGTAAAACCTGATTATTCATTTTTGAAATATATACAGGAACCTGTCAAATCAATCACACAATCCATCATCTCTCAGCCTGGACTCTTAATCTTCTTGTAAATATAGGGATTGAAAGAGATGAACCATCTTAATCAGATCTTTCCTCCATCACAAAATTGCTACTGCCATTGGCACTGACACAAAAATGACTAATTTCAGCTAGAATTTGTAACAACTACTAAAAAAAGCTTACACTGCCCACCAAATACATACACAAGGTGAAGTTCAAAGCCTGTTTATAGGAAATGCAAGTCATTAATGACCTGCATAAAAGCCAGTGAATCACTAATTCCTACAGCCAAGCAGCCAAAGACATTCTGCCACATCAACACCCGTTACCTGGACCACGTCTGTCCATTTTTGGATGATTCTTACTACAACAGCCATGATGTGTCACCTCCTAGAACCTTTATGTGATGACAGATGGTGTGCAGGGTCCAACTTCCTCTACCATTTCAAACGGGGGAAAACTGCTCTACTCCTTCTCAAGAAGTCTTGTTCCCTTTACAATGTTCCTATTTGCAGGAGTCCAGGAAAAAGAATCTGACACCAAACTGAAGAGAATCTCCACACAGACCCCCTTAAATTCAGCATGTTCACAAAGCAAGAGCTGAGAAAAGGCACAGAAGCGCAGTCACAACCTAAAGCTGACATCTCACCGGTCATCCATCAAACAACACTGGTCACGGGAGAAGAGAATCACGATGGGAAGCCTCCAGAAAGACTTCCTCTCAAAGGAAGACTGGTAATAAGAGGAGTATTTCCCTGAGCTGAACTGCAAAAGTGAACGATAGGAAACAATATTTGTAAAATAGCACTGCCAAACACTCCTCAAAACTGTAAAAATCTCAAAAAGTTTTCTTCTGAAGAAGTGGAAGAAAAGAAACAGTACATTTATTTTTCCTAAGTGTAATACTAGTACTACATCATTAGGAAGGAAGAGACGTAGCAGTTTCAGACCAGAAGTTTGAACCAAAGGAAGCTGTTATACGGGCCAGTAAAGTTTTGCTGCCCGTCAGCGCGGAACAGCGTGAGGCTTCCAATGACCTTCCTTGTACCACGACTCCAGTTTATGAAGATAGAAATCTCACATCTGTACCTCGACATATTGGGAGGCACATTACAGTGATATAAAAGTTTCATTTTCTCTCCTAAACCATAGCTGCTTACACCAATAAAGAACCAACCCTGCTTTTACTCACTCAAGTGTCGTCAGCAGTTATAAAACGTTGTACTGTTTATGCAGAATTCATTTAGAATGCAAGGATGTGACTTACAAATGTCTTTGACTCATTCACATAAATATGCATGCGTGCCATTTATAACAGTAGCCTTGATGAGAACACACAGTGTAACTGGCTGGAAGAAACGCTTAAGAGGTTTACATTAAAACAGAATATAGAACGGTGGTGAGAAATCACAGACCAGGTGACACCTTCCTCTGATAACCCGGTGATAAAAACTGGAGGGTATGATGTATAGGCTGTGGTGTTACCATTTTGCTATACAGCCTGAACAGTATTCTTCAGATACTGCTCAGCTTCAGCAAGACATAAAACGCAAGGCAGACCACATATAAAAACTGGGGTTAATCTCAAAGAAAGCTCCTTGGCTCCAAAGTGGTTCACTTCAAACCAAAGATATTTACACTTTATTTTGTATTAGAATGTCTGCAATACAAATCTTATTAAAAGGATAATTGCTTCTTGGTGTGATGGAGTCATTTGCTTCACAGAACCCCAGCAAGGCGGGGTTGGAAGGCACCACTGGAGACCATCTGGTCCAACCCTCCTGCTCCAGCAGGGCCACCCAGAGCAGGGGGCCCAGCAGTGCCAGCCCAGTCCAGATGGGTTGGGAATCTCTCCAGAGAAGGAGACTCCACAACCTCTCTGGGCAGCCTGGGCCAGGCTCTGTCACCCTCACAACAAAGAACTTTCTCCTTCTGCTCAGCTGGAACCTTCTGGGCTCCAGTTTGTGCCTTTTGCCCCTTGTCCTGTTACTGGGCACCACTGAAAAGAGACTGGTCCCTTCTTGACCCTTTAGCTATTGATCAGATCCCTTCTCAGGCTGAACAGCCCCAGGGCTCTCAGCCGTTCCTTGGCACAGAGATGCTCCAGTCCCCTCAGCATCTTTGCAGCCTCTGCTGGACTCTCTCCAGCAGTTCCCCAAGTATTGATTTATTAATCTATTGGACATATACATATACCTGGTGCCTCATCAAGTCCTAGAAAGGCAGAAAGACATCCAGAAACATTATGAACATGAGTTCTATTGCATGACTATGTCCAGAGTTACTTACCTAAAACCAGTTCTTGGTCACAATTGTCTGTCCAAGAAGCTAATTACATAGGTCCATATATTTTTTTAATCTCTATACAAATGCAGTTTAAGTTAGAGATGAACAGCTACTGACCAAAGATGTTAGCAAAGAACATTTCTATTCTGTGCTGTACAGAATACTGCCTAGTTGTCTCATGAACTAATGGAAACATTAAGTAATCTGCATATATACATCATACAGGACAATTCCACATGGCCTTCCAGAGCTGCTAAGGCTGAACCTTCCCCTATACTGCTGGTGCTGACCAGCTACTTTACAGATACCTTCCATGAATGATGATGATTATTCCAGAGTGTTTCTATCAACACAGAATTGCATCCATCCTACACGCTGCCAAATAGGCTCAAGATGCTAAAGCCATTCTTCTAGCAGTAATTTAAGTACTGTTATAGGCAAGAAAACCAGAATCTATCATAAACAGACAAGGCAGGAAGATAATATCCAGTAGCCTGCTGTAAAATTCTGCTGTGCAGAATTTCTTAACAGTAGCACATGCCTAAAAGGCAGAACTTGAGTCTCCAACAAAGAACAAAGCAAATTAAGACCTTGCACTGACATTTAAATGAATGACATACAAATATCTCCCCAAGACAACAAAATGGCCACACCATGCAATAGTGCTTTTTTAAAATAAAGCTAATATTTACTTCAAACCTACAGGTTACTACATTAAAAACCCACATAGAGCAGATGGAAGGGCTGCTTGCCAGCAAAAGAAAAGATGAAAAAAACCCAAGCCCTCAGCCTTTTCAAAGCCAGTTGAACTGTTGGAACCAACTGAAAATGAAAACCACCCAGCCCTCTGCACGTGTATTCATGATGGTCCCCAAAAGCTTCCACCAGCCACTCCTCTGCTAGAGCTGCCAGCCCCAGCACCCCTCAGGAGTCACGCTAAAGACCATGTTATCATCACCCACACTTGAAGGAAAGGGGTGGAAGTGGATGTTGTTTTACCCTGGAATCAACAGGGGTTTTTTGTTTTAATTACTTTCTAGGGCTCGAGTCGCGGAGAACATATGGCTGCTGTTTAAGATGTTAGAATGTAAACCTGCAGCCTGAATATGGCTCAGTGTAATGTAACAAGGCTTCACAAGATCTTTCTGCTGTTCTGAGTCACAGATGGAAGCTTGTGGTCTATCCAGAGCTGCAAAAGGATGCCGTGAGAATAAGGACATGATTTCACACCAGTTGCCCTGTTTGTACAAGGCTGTGATGTAACAAAGGTGAAGGAATTACATTATTTATTTACTAATAAACTGGATACGTGGCAGAGTCTTGCTTCTTTCAGAAAAATCCAATTATTAAATATCCACCTATCAATGTCAAATGCACTCTCAGCATTAATAAGTAACACAAATTGAAAAATGTGTGTCTTACCTGCAACTTTGGGAAGACTGCAGCACAAATTTTCTCAAACCTATCAAAATGCAGTCGTCCTTTTGGACAGACATCGCCCCAAGTCCCCTCAGACAGCTTTAGAAAGGTACAGCTACGTAGGAATTAAATTCTCTTCTCATTTCCTAGCATTTACTACCACAACAGCCAGCTATTACAGGCTGCATTTGTAATACAGTGAAAATTGTTTCAAAGTATTAGAGTAGCATCATTTCCAATTTCATTTTATTGTTCTTTTTTCCCTTTTTTTAAAGGAGAAGGAATTTCACGGCCAATGACAACGTAAGGCAAATAAAACCAACATGACACTGTTAAGAGGATGATTCCTACTGAATGATAACTATTAGCAGTAGGTTCCCAAGCATTTCCTTTTGGGAAAATCCCTATGAGAAAAGCAAAGCTCACCTGCAGAAGCACTGTGGGATCTCTCCTTGACCGTAGAGAGGAAACAGAAACGGTGTGTTGCCGTAGCGGCCAAGGCACTGAAGAAATTTTTTTGTTGCCTGAAGACCTTCAAGAGTGCTGCTATCAGTCTCTGAAACCATTGCAATAGAGTGAAGGATGAAGTGCTGCAAGCTGGGTGTTAACTTCCGTGTTCTTAAGAACTGAGCAAATGTACTGCTCTCATATTCTGAGGAAAAAAGAAAAATTAGGCTTGTGTTTTCTCACGTGCTTCAACTTCAACAGGTACTTTCCTATTTAATTAAATTAAAGATGAGTTTTTCCATAAATATCTTGCCAAAAAATTGATAATCCAGGTCAATGGAAATGAAAAAATTGACTCCCAGAAAGTAGGTTCTCAGATATCACTCCATTAAAATATTTCAGCTTAACATAAACCCACTGTGTGGGTCTCCAAGGGTCTAGAAAGAAACCTCTAAATATATCTTCATCTATTCATTACAAAAGACTTGATCTAGACCCAATTTCTCCATGTGAGAAAAGTGAGCAGCTTGTGGACAAAACCCCACTGAAGTGCCTTGGGACACTGTTTGCTGTGAATTACTCAAAATATTCCACCTGAATGACACCCACTCATGAATCTGCTGGATCCCTACTGATACTGTCAGCGGGTGTTTATGTGCAGAGAAGCCATTCACAGAGTGTCTTAACCCAAAGAGGGGAAGGCACAATACTTAATTCAATCTTACAGAAAAAAAAGCTTAAAAAAAAATAATTCTTCACTACCATGAACTCTGCCTATTAAAATGCTGCCTTCCTACAAACATAATGATCTCACCAAGAGCAATTTTAAATTCCTGAAGTCTTTACATTAGACTATTTGATTCAAAATATTTCCAATTACTTCCCAGGCTATTTTAAAATGCAGGAACAAAACCTGTTTAACTACCTCTGGAAGTAAAATAAATCTAATGTCATTTAGCTACATGAATCAATGGTTTCATTTAAAATTGATGTGGCGTCTCCTTTTCTTTTTTACTTAATAAATTTTCTAAATACCACCTATATTCTCACTCTGAGCACCTCCATTTCTTCCATCAGCTGCAAACCTCAAATTTTACCTGTAATCTATAAACCACTTCAGCCTAATGAGTTTTCCCCCTTCAGGATTTTCTCAAGTTCATTACAGACTATTTCTCCTAATCTTACCAGATCATTCTCGATAGCGACCAATCCTCTCTTGCCTAGGTTTAAAATCATTCTCTCTAATGTTTGTATCTCATCAGAGGGTCCTGTTCAAGTAATCAAACAAGCATCTTAATAATTGTTTCTTTTTAACACTAGATTCTTTCAAAAGCCTAGCCAAGCTACTGTCAAGCTACAGGAGCACTGACATGCTTCAGTCTGAAACTGATGTCAATAGTTTAACTATTCCTCTTTCCTCATTATTACTTTTTGATTTTTCTTCTTTTTTTTTTGCCTCAGTTTACTTTTAGACTCCAAGAACTAAGAACATCACTTCATTCTTTGTACCCTGAGGTGCATAAACCCAAAGCCCCTTCCTTCTGTTAGCCAATTTTCCTCTTTGACCTGATGCTCATTATTCTTCGCACATTATGGCTCAATCTATTCAGATATTCTCATGTCTAAATAAGCCAACAGTTGATAAAGGCACTTTGAACTTGCCCTCTACAACTAAAAGGCTTTAAGTTACATTTACTTTCCAAGTGAAAAAATTATTTAATTTTTGTGGCAACATTATTTTGAAGATTTACATATTATCCAAAAAAGCAGGAAAGAAAAATCAGATACATCACAGCACACTAAAAAAACCCTAGAAAGGGGGAAGGAAATAACTAAAAATGGTAAAAAAACCCACAAGCAAACAAGAAAAAAACCTCAAAACAAAGAAGAAACATTTTGCAACCTTGCTGTAATTTATAATTTTGCTGTTAAAGAAAAAATGTAAATAATAAATGATGTGGGAACTGGAAGAGCAAGTGCTTAAGTAGAAGAATGTAACATTGAAGTGAAAAGGTCACAAAAAGGTCAGAGCATACTTTGAAAATGAATCCATAAAAATAAATTGTGTGAGAACACAGGAGAGCTATCAAAATAGTGCATAACTGAATGAACTCATAAGAATTGAGAGTGTACACTGTTCAAGGAAACACTACCTTGGTATTCATCAGGGTGTTGTTCATAGTCCAAACAAAATGTCAAAAATTTCATTAGCATTCTCTTTTCCACCATAGCGAGCTGTCTGCTGTTGAAGACATCTGCTCTAGAACAAGGTACCTGGAAAAGAGTTTACCTCAAATTCAGATACTCTCTGCAGTCTGGATGTGAAAAGCAACAAGAAACACTATAGTCTGATTATCCAGAAAATTATTTAAAATACTATTTTCTATTATAGTTATCTCCTTATACATTTCTTTCCATTGTTTTCTAATATAGCTATAATAAAAGTTACCAATTCTCCTCAACAAAAAGATATTTACATATTTGTCAGGCTCTTCCCTTTTTATTTCCCTTGAATTTCAGTTGGATCTCTGTCTGCAGGGTTAATCAAAACAGTTTGTATTAACTAACTGCCAAAATCTCCTCTTGCCATTATCACACCAATGACCTCTCTTTTAAGTAGCAGAGACACAAATCAAGTCTTAAACTATGAATCTGAAAACCTAAAACCTGTGAATCTTTTAAGAATTAACTGCCAAGTCAAACATGGTCTACATATTTGACATGAGGCAAAGATTTATAGTAATAATCAATAATTTACTGGACAGCACATTCTTAATTTAGCTCTTTTTTTTTAAGCATTTATAAATAACACATAAAAAAACTTTTCATTCCAGAAATGAAATAAAAATCAGAGCCTTAAGGAAAAAATACTTTCTTATTGTAAAAAAAACAAAAAACAAACCAAACCCAAAACCTCAAGAAATCATTTTTAAGTATCTTGACTTTAAAAAGATGCCATCAAACACAGACAATTCATTATTTTACAATACCTGTTCTACTTTTCCTTCTCGAAAGGCAAGAATTCGGGTCGCGTTCTTAAACTCAGCGTATCTGCTAACGTTGGACTTAATCAGAAGGTCAATTAACAGACCTCGAGAGTAAAGCAACTGCACAGAGAAGAAGCACAAAAAAAAAGGAACATGGTGAGTAAAAAGAGCTTACAACAAAAGAAAACAGTGATACCAACAGTATTCACTTGGAAGGTGTTTCCATAGAATCATGTAGGTTGGAAAAGATCTTTAAGATCATTGAGTCCAAGCATTAATTACAAAATTTCTTCTTAACCTGAATTTACAGGGACACAGCCACATACTGTGAAGCAGAAGGCAGATTTTAGAGTTTAAACACTACAAGCAGTATATCAGACTTTTCCTCTAAGTAAAATGCACACTAGTAGAAATTCAACATATTAATAACTGATTTTAGCCAGCTTGTACATTATGGATTAGCTGTAATTATTTTTAATTTCCAACAGAAATTATTACAAATCAGTGCTTTAGTCCAAGTACAGAGAGGCAATGAGAGTTTCCCAGGAAAAATATACAACCCAGGAAGCACTCCAAGAGGAAAATTATTTTTCATTTTAAAAACATCAATGTTCTGCATATAGGTTGATTTTTCTTGCTTAAAACACATTCATTTTTTAATGGTACTATTAAAAAAGAGCAATTTTGCAGGAACTCCTTCAGCACCACATTTCAGGAAATTCTGTGGCCATGTTTCTGAGCTACCTCTGCTTATAAACAAATGAAACAGCCCTTGTTTGTTTTCAGGGTTCTCATTCTTGCTTATTTCTCAAGAGTGTCTTTTTTTCCTCTCAAAGGCACTGTGTCAGTCCTCCTCAACGCTGAAGGTTTCTTTTAAATTTCAGCATTTTAAGCAAAAAAACTTTTATGAAGAGAGTCATTCAAGTTCCTACCTTGGAAACTAAATCAATATTAAACCTTCTGCCTTCTCTAACAATTTGGGAATATGTAATTTTCTTTGGTTCTGGGGCAGAAATTTCTGAGGGTGCAGCTTCAGCTTTTCCCAATTCCAGAGTGGACTCGCCCAAAGCCGAACTATGAGAACTTTCCTTCTCAGAAGTTATTTCTGGATCATTCCCTTCCATTGCACTTGCTGGCTCGCTGCCCGTAGCCTTTTCTGGTTCCTGGCTCTCCGCCTCTGCCAAGGCGCTCTCCGCTGGTGGACTCTCTTTTTCCGATGCCTGAGCAAGCCCCTCAGCTCCAGAGGCTCCAAAGATGGGCAGCTTTGACAATGCACCGGCTTCTTCGACATCTTCAGCTGAATCCTGACTGATTAAAAACACAAGGGGAAGAAGGGAGAGACAACGACTTTAAAAGAGTTTCAATAACTTGGTTAAAGTTCTGAGTCAGTGCCAGAATGGAAACCTCTATGGAAAGCATTTGAATTTCTTTATCGTGGCCAAATCAGGTGTATTAAGGAACTAAAGAATTCTGGTTCTTTGACTGCAAAGCTATAATTCAAGGGAAAACAAATTAAATAAAACCTGCCTTCTTATTTCACAAAGGCTCAAAAGATGGAATGAACTTAAACTGAAAGGCAAAACTCTCATGGTGAAACACAAATACACGGCTACATAAACAGAAGAAATACAACACTTGAAAAAAGAAACAGCAAGGCAATTTGATTACCTTTTTCCTATGGATTAAGAAAATCCTTTGAAATTGAAATGCAAAAAATGCATTGAAGTCATTAAGCTCAGATGTTTTAAAAACCAAATTCACTGAAGAAAACAGAAGTGCTTTATAAGGCTGAGACTACTTTGCATCTATCATCACTTCAAGTCCACGAGAGAAGCGTGCAATTCTGACCTGAACTTTACGGAAAACTTTCAGATTACTTTTTCAACTCTTGACCTTGCATTCTAATTAGTTGGTTAAGTAACAGTCACACAGAATACAGTTCCCTCATGTAGCACTATTTTTTTTCTGCAAGTGGTACAAATTTGTGCGTAGTAGATGAAGGGAGACAGTCAAAAAGAGAGACATCACCACCCAACATTTACTCTGTATAATCCATTTCTTTTTCACGACATAATTCCTTAAAATTCCTTCTATAAAGCACACCTTTGCTTTTAATCTCCTCTACTCTTTTTTATCTTGAACTTCAATGCTATCTACCTCAGACACGACTTTTGAGTTTAGAATTTTAGTTTCTACTACCAGCTGAGATGAATCAACGCGATGGCGTTCGAAGTGAAAGGAGTTCAGCAATAATTTCACACTATCTTTTAATCTTTGTACCACAAGCCATTAATGCACCGAATAAACAATTTAATCATGGCTGAAAACTAATGAACTATGATTTTAAAGGTGACCTGTAAACGTACAGTACAAAATTTCAGTAACTAGCAGCATAGTTAAAATTCAGTGAAGAGCAAGGAATTACTCAGTATAGATATAAAAATGCTCCCTCGTACATCTAATTCCTCCCAGATGGAAGCAGGGGCAGGATTTCTGGTAAAAGGGTGATCAAAATCCCTGTATCCTTTAAAAGTTGCTCCTTGCTTATGAACTCAGATTGGCTCATGAAAATCAGGCTCTTGGCTTGTGCACAGCCACCAGGAAGCACTTACTCGTGAACAGGGTAAAATACTGCCCTGGGAAATAGGGGAACTGCTCTAAGGAAGCACTAATGAAAGAAGTCTGCTTCTGTACATTAACTGTGGGGGTTTTTCTTCATATTGCAAGCATTAAATAACTATAAAGTATCAAAGAAAAATACCTACTTGGTCATTTTTTGTTTTAAAAAGGAATCGCTACTAAAAATACAAATAAAAAAAATAAATCAACTGTGGGGGTTCTGTTTGGATTTTGGAACACGGTGGTTAAACAAACTGCTAAAGCTGTTGCCACTAAAGCAGTCACTAAGAAGGCTGCTTTTATTTAACCCATCCTAAAGCTTTTTATAACACAAAAATACAGAGGCAAGATTTCTTTCTACCTTCTCCCGAGCTCAATGAGCCGTTCCATCTCATTTTAACCCCACTTGATTATTACTTAAGTCAAAATAAAATTTGGATTCAGAGTACGCAGCATCTTTTTCTACAGCACTCTAAAAAAGCAGTATAACAGAACTGTGATATTTACATGTTTTAAATCTCTATTCAGTTCCCATTAATGAAAACATAAATCTACACCGTTTGCAGCTCTGCGCATTTTGTAACGAAAGCCTAAAAACTGTATATAATCTAAACTCGTGACATGCTTCCTATAGGAATAACTATCCCTGAATAATGTAAGAACTGTCTATAAAAATGACTCCAATTGAACTTCTGTACAGCCAATTCTTCTCCTAATTCTGAAAAAAAATAATACACCCGCAGACAAATTATCGTGTAAATTCAGAATATTATCTTCCACCATTCATCAATTAATGGTACTAACAAAGGAATATCTTAAAATGAATGTGTCTTATTAATGCCTTGTACCAGCAACCCCTTCAGATAGGTCAAATGAAAAATTGCCAACCAGCTGGTTAATTTATTCAGCCCAGGTGTTCACTATTTATTTTTCAGCCATTTGCCTTTTTTCAATCCAGCTCGGTGTAGACACAGTATTCTTTCCCTTTGATGGATGCACTTTGTTCTAAGGCCATTCATTTCAGATTTGCACTGTGTATATTATACTGCTACCCAGCTGTTTATTCTTTCAAAATAAATGTTTAATGGTTACTTCATAGGAGTTCTAAAAGTTAAGCAAAACCAACAGAATCTCACCAGAATGTGTAAATTGTCAGAAACACAATAATTGACTCGCTCAGAAAGTTGGAAGTTGTTTTGGAGAACTTTTTCGTTGCTAGGTTTATTAATCTTACCCAGTCTTCCTTGTGGCTTTGGGGTTTTTTGGTGATAATCAAGAGAGACAGCATTGGACTGCCAGGGTAAGTTAAATGCTTAGAAGCAGAACCTTTTATTTTGTTCTGACTCAAGTATCATGCTCAGTGTGATTTCTCAGTGCTAAGGGACTTATTTTGGAGCCGGCCGCCCGTCAGCATCACATCTTCTTAAGAAAATCATACACTAAACTATGAGATTATGAAACCTTTAATCTGATTTAATAGTGGTTCTGAACAATATTTATTATGGCAACGGATTACAATTATAGTATTCAGAGGATATTGCTTCAAAACAAGCAGTACATTTTATCTGCAATACAGTCAAGGAATAGTCTGAGTCTGTGACCTTCTACTAATACTAATATTGTATTAGTGTAATTCACACCTTTTCTTTCTTTTCCCCCCCCTGCATATGATGTTTACAGAAGGGAATACATGTTTCTATACAAATAGCTGCCAAATAGCTGTCTTATCTTATAGATAAGAGATTCAAGGTTTAAACTTATGTAACTATCCCAAAGAACCTTTTTGGAACTCAGAACAGCATTTGGTTCAGTGCAAAATCCAGAAGATAAAAATGATAAAGAAATGGTTCAGTTTTCAAGCAAGGCCCACATGATTTCCATTCATTGTTACTATGCTTACTTGCTATTCACTATTACTACTTCACAAGGTTACTTTTAGGTGTTCCCTCATTTGCAGTAATGATGTTGTGAAAAGTGTTCTCTATAATAAAGTCTCATACTTCCATTTAAAAATCTAAACAAAGAATAAAATATGTATTCTGAATTTCTGCTACTGGATCCATACCTCCACAACACCTGCCCAAAAGATCTTTAGCACCTGTCAACCCTAGGATGGTAGGTATGTTCTTCATGTGCTCATGCAATAAATATTCACAAAAGTGTGGATATGTAACTAAGCATGTTATTTTTTTTGCATGTTGTATGTAAAGTAAGAGCTGAGTTGCCTTACTTCTGCATTTTACACGTACTTATGAGTTTGTTTTTTTAGTATGAGAATAGCAGCTTTTAGCCAAATTAAGAATGGAAAAAAAAATAGATGGCAGTGCATAGCTACCTACTACTGCTAATACCTACAAACACAACACTCCCTTTTCTACTCAGAAGTAAATTACCCACTCCCAAAGTTGGCCAACAAATCATTCTGCATCCAGATAAGGCCATTTAAAGAGGATCAGATAACTCAATAAAGTGCAAGTTATTTTAAGGAAGGCACAAGGACATGAAGAACATTTGAGAGGTCACAGTCACTTCTTGAGATGACACACAATACTGTAGCGTGGTGAAATGCTCAAAGCCAAAACCACAGTGTGATAATTTACCTCTGGGCATACACCATTATTTGTATATTTCTGTATTTATACTTACTCATCAAAACAGAAATCTTCTACATGTTGAATAGTTTTATCCTTCTTGCTAAGAGGAATAGCTTCTTCATTCTCAAGGATCAGTTTTCTCCAGTCGCCACATTCATCACTGATATCTGTCTTTTGCTTACAAAGAACAATTATGAAATTACATTTTGTACTGGGCTAGCTGCTCTTGAACTATAAACCTCTTTAGTCCCAAATAACGAGTTGTACCATCTTATATTAAAAAAAAAAGAAAAAGATTAAATAATCCCAACTGTCTTGATGTTTTTTCTATTCAGATTTTTTTGAGTTCAGAACAGTTGGAGCTGGTTCCTTTATGACAGCACATCAACATTTGTACTACATGATTACCCCTAGTAATCTGGATTTACCACATTAAAGGAAATACAAGTTTTAGTAGAGTTGAATGTAACTTTGAACACAGTCTATTAAAAGACAGGTTTGCCACAGCCAGGTTAGCTCCAAATTTTGTGACAAAACTCTCTGAACAGAACATGAAAAACTAGAGTCATTTAGGTATTTTATTAATCTGCCCACACAGAAATCTCTAAATCTTCTAACAGAACCCTGAGCATATTAAGTTCTAACAATGAGCAACTCCACTGATGACGCCAGAAGGTAGTGTTATGTAATAAACAGGCATGAGACTGGACTGGACAAGTTCCATCTTCCATGGACCAACAGGCCCGTAATGCTTCAGTAAATAATATGAACATCCATTAGCTAATATGGTCCAAGTGCTCAGACTCCTAAATAAATATCCTCTCCAGAGGATTTCTAGTGGACTGTCATGAATTAGATAAACTCTGGTCATTGAAAAATACACTATCAACATTCATCTTTTTGTCCTGGTTACAGGACATTTCAATGGAAGGAGCCAGTAACTGCCTTTCTCCCAGTTAAGAAGCATCAACTGAAAGCACATGAGAAAACAAAAGGGACTGAGACATAAGAGAGGGAAAATCAAACAGGAAATGGAAAAATCCAGATTATCGTTTACAGAAGGTCCTGAGAAAGGAGGAGAAACAATAGTGCAGTTGCTTCTACATAAATTCAAGATCCCCAAAAGTATGCCCAAGCACTGGATTGTTTGGTCTCAGGTAATCATATGAATAAATCAGGCATATCAGAGCCTTAGAATGCTAGGCCAGATGGTTAAATCTTAACCAGTAAAGTTGGAAACCAGAACCTCTTCGATCTGTCAAATTACCAAAGAGGAAGAGCACTGTGATAATTTGCCTTGCAAATAATTTATGCAAACAACCAAGATTTCACATTAAGGAATGTTAGAAGAATTCACTCAGGAAATTATACCTGATTTTCTTTAATCCAGGATAATAATCCTGAAAAACTAAAGCTGGCCCAGTTTCCACCGTAGTAATTTCTCCTGCAAAACAAAACAAGAGTGAAACTTGATGTACAGGTAAGACATCACTTTTCCAGGTTTAAAGCAAAACCAACCAAGTTTGAGACATTCAGAATATTTCTGGTAACTGATTTTACATGACTCAGAAGAGAAAAATCAGTACAGTATTTCACAGCTCCTAATGAGATGCACCATTTCCACTGTCCCTCAGTTGCTGCATCCCTGACCAAACCAGCTTCAGGATGCTAAGAATGAAAGGAAAACACAGACAATACTGCTTCTTGGCCAAGACTGACTCTAAGCACCTAATTCAAACACCTACATCACTACAGACATCTTCGAATGGAGCCAAACCAACACATCTGCCAGTTCTGAGTGGGTTCTCAAAAAAGCCAGTTCAGGTTTTTTGCATCTGTAGCACCCTCCAGAGGTGCAGGTACTGACAGGACCTAAGAGCTTTGTCACACGAGCACGGCCACACTGCTTCCAACTGAGCTGCATTTGGAAGTTAAGATAATTGCACTGCAAGTCACTTCTAAACTAACAGTGCTCCACGAGCAAAGGAGGGTTAAACAAACTGAAACTAAGTCCAGACAGCAGAAACCACTTCTCTCATCCATTATGTCAAATAAAGGAAAGGTCACTATTATTTACTTACTGCTTATAGAACAGAATATGGTTTTTATAGACTGTTAAGATGCTCTGGCAAAATTCTTATTGAAGTGCATATACTGTAGGTGGAGCCAAAGGAACTGATATCTACAAAATGATTGTACCTCCCAAATATTTTTCAGCTTAATATTTACCACCTCCTTCCTTGAAAAATATTAGTTTACTTCTTTTAAATCACAGAAAATTAACAGTTCTGCTCTTAATCAAAGAAAGTCTCTGTTCTCCCTTTAATTTTTCTATCAATATTTCTCTAAACACCCGTTGGGATTAATTAGCTTTTGTTACCATGCATACCACATCTTAAATAACAACTCTGATGGGAAAAATAAGACAGCCATTACATAAAAAAAATTAATAAAGTCACTATTCTTGCAAAATAAGAAGTCATTTCAGGATTTAACTCTGTTTTCTGGTACTATGTGCTGCTGGCACTTTAGAAGTATGAAAGATACCCTTTCAGGAAGGTGTTTTGGGTATCTAATGTTACTGCACACAAAACACTCCAACAAAACCATTTAGGGAGGAAGATGAGGTTTGCATTTTGCAGAAAAGCATGAAGGCTGTTAAGCTAAATGAACTTAAAAATCTTATCATACCCTCCTCCACCTTTAAATTGTGAAGAAAAGTGAAACATTAAATTCAGTTTTGATAGCACAGTTCAAGATGGGATGGTTTTGACAAGGCTTATCTGCACTGACAAAGATTTCATTAGGAGTGTCAGCCCCTTCACAGTACCAGAGGGTGATGCTCTGGCCCATGGTGCTTACTTAGCATATGAAGGACAGATGTCTACTGAACAAGGTCTAATTGCTCCTGACTAGAAACTGACCTAAAAAAGTCTTTCAGCTACTGGAGGGCAACAATGAAGAACAGAAATAGGACATCTTTTGCAAAGACAACAAAATCCAGCCTTTGCTGAAGGAAGGCTTCAGCAACAGAACGCGGTGTCTCGGCCCTGAACTGGGAGGACTGGGTCTGTACTTTAGTGTCTACCTTGCAGTGGGGTTACTCTAAAGAAGAGCTCCATCTGTGGATCTGTTACCAACCAGAAGCTCCAATCATCTGTACAAAGCAGTTCATACCAACCTCAGTATGTGAACGACATGGGTAAGGCTTAAAAAGCACTGCTCTTTGGTTTCAGATATAACACAAAGCACCGAGGATGAAATAAACACCACATTCTGTCAGATTTCCATCAGTAAACCAGTAACAGATTGTTGCACACAGTGATATTCCCAGCTTTGTTTTAGTTGTCAATGGTACAGGTTCATTTTTTGCTTCTTAAGACTGAATAAAAAAAGCCAATGCTCATATATTATCTGCCACTGCTGGGATTTCCAAATAAACACGGCCAAGGAGATTTATTTTATAGGAATCTGCTACTTTAGTTGCAAGTTTCCTTGACTATGGAATACAACCTGGCTGTCAGAGCAAGGCCATGGATCACAGATACTGCAGAAAACACCTGCCTAAAATTAGGCCTGGGTTTCTTGAGTCTATACTGATATAAACTGATACATACTCGGAATATTTAAAATTGAAGCTTTCAGGAAGAGAAATCAATAGGTGTTTTCCCAGAAAGTTACCGAAGTTTAATTGTGAGCTGTCAGACACCTTTGATGTAAACATTCCTCTGTTCATCAGGTGCATTTTCCTTTGAAATTGCTTTTCTTTTTAACCACCACTGATGTGAATCAATCTTTTCAACAAAGCACTCTATAATGCAGCTCTGAAGCTCCATCAGTTCTGAGGAGATGGGGTGGCCTTTCTCAAATGGAAAATGAATCGCAGCTGTCCTTCCTTTCCTCTGGCATCTGAGCACCTCTCCCAACTCATGCTGTATCACCTCAAATATTAATCTTCTCTTGATGCATCAACTTCCAGAGTTTTTTTTTCCCCCCTGGAATTTTAATGAGTTTACTACATGATGAATCAGGATGGCTTCATTTTCTCATCTGAAAGTGTGACAGGAAGAAGGTAGCCCAAACATGATTACTGATCTAATGAGCAAAGTTTTTACTAAAAACCTTGAGGAATTCTGGAAAGAGCTGACTAATGGTTTTACAATTAGGAGTCTTTTGTAACTAAACATTTTTGTTATAATTGCCCTGAAGGTGAACCGAGGAATTCCTTAAAGCAATGGTCAAGATCAAAGTCTAATTAATGCTAAAATATCGTCCCCAAAACCTCAAGGACTGAGCTTGACTCTTCTCTTGCTATATTACCAAACTACAAAGAGGGATTTTCTCTCCCTTTTTTAGGATTATAATTCAATTATCCTCTAAGTAAGAACATGAAACATTTTGAAGGTGTAACAGCAGTGTTAGAGATTAATTCTTCTGCTAAGTTAGACAGAGAACAGATGTTTTCTTTTTCTGCCATACATTATTTCCGAGCCGGTATTTGCCCAAAACGTCTCCTGCATTCTGTGGATTTTCATAGGAACTGAAGTTCTGCTGCTTTCAGTCCACATTGTTCAGATGCTGAAGCTGTAGTTCAGAGCTAATGGCAAAGCTGCTGAAGCCATTTTTGCAAAGTTTTGGAACAGTAGCCCAAGTAGCATGTCACCTCTGCAAAAAGCTCAATTCTCTCTTCTACATTATTGTGTGATTTATTATTTTTTTTTCTTTTTCCTCAGTTGCTAACACCATTTTTTCTTCAAATACTTTGAAAAAAAAATAGCAAATCCCAGTCCAGGACACTGAAACTGTGAATTGTTTCCAACTAATTAACATTCTCGGGAACTGAACCAAGAGAATATCTAACGTTCTTTTGAAGACAGACTGCAATTTGAGGACTAGAACACTCTGGAAAACAGGAGATACACAAGCAAAATGTAACTACGAACAGAAAAAGCCTTTCACAGGTTATGTCTGTTAAGAAGATTGCCCTTCTCAGTGCCATGTCCTGATGGCCGTGGTGTAACAGTCAAAGCTGGTGATGTCTGAAGAAAAGCTGCTGATGCCTCACGATTGCTCCCCAGAGCTGCCTGGATGTGTCTGGCCTGCATTTGATCTTCCAGAGAGAAGTCCTGAACCATCAGAGTAGCTGTCTTTTGCAGAGGGAGTTCCTGCCACATCGATTTTAAGGACCTGAACACCAAATGACTCCTGGTTCAAACCCAGAAAGTTTCATGTGCTACCTAATAATACACGTGACTGTGTGCTTACGAACTCTCGTTTGGGCACAGCAGTCACATTCAGGAGCATGAGAAGTGGCCTACACTTCCTTGCCTCCCAAGGGGAAGGGTTCCACCCAAACAGCTCTTGAGAACCTTCACCTCAACAGTAGGAGTGATGGTGGCAGCCACGAGTGCTACAGTACAATTACATCCTGGGGTATGAACATGACCAAAGGCAATTATCATGGACCAGCTGAGACCATGCTTTACTCTCTAATACCCTGCTATAAGATCGTGTCCTGAAACAGCTTTTTCAGAAGAGGTGGAAAGATACCAGAATGAAGAATTTTTGCTTAGGTTTTCTTACTGAAAGTTAAATAATTCCTTTATTTTTCTTGAAAGAAATTGACCTGCTCTGAGAAGCAACCTTTTTGCTCTCTGGTTGCTGTACTGACAGAGCTACCTTGCTTCACACAAGTTAAAGATCAAAAGAAGGTTCTAAGAAGACACAGAGAGTTATTACAATATATAGTTTACAAGTTCTTAAAAAAAGACAGACATATTGCCTAGCAGAACACGGAGCAAACTACAAAAGTGGGTATCTCGGAGAGGAAGGTCCAGGGAGGGTGCCCAGATACAACAGAATTTTGGACAAAAGGAGCATTCAAACGTTCAAGTGGAACATGTGAATGTTCAAACATTCAAATACTCTACAAAGTAAGGTCAAAAAATAAGAAAGGTAACAAGCGTCAAGAAGTGAGACATGAAAAGTAGACAGAGCAAACTGGGCACAACAGAAGAGTTAAAATCCTGCATCTTGACACTCCTGTGTCTTTTAATTAAACCCTAGATGGAAAAGATAAGTCAACAAGGAAGGATGCAGACAATAAAACTCAAGTGTATCAATGCTCTGTTGTAGCTGCTGAAAATCAAATACAAAATGCAGCTAAACATCCCTCACCTTTGATTCCACAGCCTCGGTAACCAAACCAGCACATAACTATATAGATACAGAACTATACGAAGGAAATAAGCAAAGGATTGAAAGCAGAAAACCCAACAAGCCACTGGGAGAAAGTCCTCTGCGTACAAGCAATTAGCAGGGGAAGTTTATTCACTTCAAGTAATCAACTTTTAGTCTTGATCTACTCTTCTGCAGCAACCTCCAGTTTAAACTAAGTGCCAATCTCCACATTTTAAATTGCAAATTACTTTTCTAAATCACTTAACAAATATCCTTGAAATTTCCCATGTCAACAGCTCATTAATATCTACAGTAAATGTAGCTCTCTGAAAAGAACCCCAGATTTTACGTTTATTGAGACAGATAGCTGGCACAGGGAAATAGAGCTCCTTCAATTACTATTTGGCAGAAGCTAACTTTAGTTTAAAATCAGGCTCTGGGAATTTATGGCAACGCTGCAGTGCAGTGACTATTTTGAATAAGATTAGCTACTGTTGATGGCGAGGCTTGGACAGTGTTTATAAATCAAACTTAGAACTTAGTATTTTATAATAGGCCACTTCAAAACTATCTTCCATAATCACCTCTGCAGTATATTATGATAAATGCAAACATGGCTGGAGATTAAAAGTCATAAAATGACGTGCAGAAGGTGGTAAGTGCAGGTAAACTGGAAACAAAAACTTTATCCGTTTATGTTTTCTATGCCTGGTGTCTAACTTAAGTCAGGCCTTTGTGGAGAACAAAAGGCTAACCCAAGTAGCACACTTAACACAGACAGGTATTGCAGTAACCTCAAATCTTATTTTCTTTTACTCTGAAAAAAAAACCACCTCATGATCCTTAAAGAAGGGAACAGCATTTATTGTTCAAAAGTGAAACTGTAAATATAACCAGATTTTTTTATTGATGAATTTTCAATTATACTGTTATCTCAGTGAAATGAAACTTGAAAATTCATCTAGAAATGAGGATATTAAACAAGACACATAGTAGATAAAAGTGAAATGTTTTAAGTGAAATTAATCTGGCCAGTTTTGTTAGAATTTTCACTTAAAATTCAAATGCCATTGGAGTGGGAGTTTTCTGTTGCTTTTAGTCAGCTTTTTTTTGCAAGACTAACTTAAACCCAAAAAGCAGATGGCTTGAAATGCTTCCCTATTACGGGGAAGGGGTTATACAGTAGAAACTTTTCTTTCTTTTTTAGCCAAAATACAGATTCTAGACCATGATTCAGTGAGCACCAATTAAAATGGCAACTGTTCATACGAGTGAAGAACACCTTGGTTAAGAACTTGTTCTCCTAACCTTAGCCTGCACCAGAGCTGGAAAATAACACCATTGGAGAAAGGAATCAAACACTGCCTCTTCATTTTCATCATAAAACCAAAAGCATGGCTGAATGTGAATGAGCATATTTAAGTGAAAACAGTACTAAACAAAATCTCTATTCCACAGTTCTAATTGCTTGATTCTGCAAGTTTTCTGCAAGGCTCTTCATCACAGCTAAAAATAGGCATGGATAAAAGAAATCCAAGTTCCAGTGGTTAACCATTATTACAGACTTTGATAGCCACTGAATATGAAAAAAATTGAAATAACAGAAGTGGTTCATTTAACAAAACCTAAGTAGTCTACCAGTAATATAGGCATTAAGCTTAAAATCCAATCAAACACTATTTTATTCATTCTGTGTCTGCTTATTCTCAAATAAGGTTTTGAATATTTTGGTTAGCAATCCAACAGGTAATTTAAGAATTACTGTACCAAAATGTTTGAAATGAAAATACCTTTCTGCATGAGTTCTTAACAGTGACTTCAGTACCACTACCATGTAGTTGCACATTTCTGCAGAATTATTTTATTATAAACTTAAGAATTGTCTTTGTTTCAACTCCAGTCACGAGTTCCATTAAAACTGGAGCATCACATACTGTGTACTATCCCCCTGTGAAGTACAATACAATATTAGCCCATTTAAGAACTTTTTTCCCTACTGTTCCTACCTTTCCATAGGTTCTGAGACTAGTGCGTAGTGCCAGATGAGTTCTTAATCCAAGTGCCCTGCTACTGATAAAAGACACCAACTCAAATGCATCTCCTGTCTCCAGCTCAATCCAGGAAGCCAGAGACTCTGTGGTCAGGGTAACAGCAAAGTGAGCAATTGCAAACTGCAGCTGATGCCACCAGGTTCCTGAGCTGGCCTTGCAGATCTTGAAATTGCGTACGATTTCCAATTAGAAAAAAATGGATGAAAAAAATAAATGGGTCCTCTGAAGGGTGGCAGGCAAAAGAGATGACTGAAGTTTAATCCTGAACTGATGGTATTCAGAGAAAATGAAGAGCAGAAAATACATCCTTGCACCTCTTGGGGCAGCACACAAGAAAAACTGAAGACACGGATACCCAGCAGCTATCAGTTAGAGAAGAGGGACCAGGTTGCCTGAAGTCACTCTCCACACAGACCTGTACTGGTTATTAGGAGTTATGGTTTTACAGTTAAAGATGTAAGCTATTTCCCTCCGTGTCAGATCAAATTTTACCACATTATCCACTTGGGTTGCATGCACAAATATTTACTACACCTGAAATGAAGAAATTTGTTTCATCTTTAAAAAAAAATAAACAACAGCATTCATTTTAGGCTCTGATAACACTTAGCAGCAGCAGCACTGCTTAAATAGCCCTTGTTTCCTGCTTATGACCCTCTCTCCAAACCATATTAGCCCAGCAATACTGCACTGGGGCTGGAAAAGCAGCAAGGGGCCAGGAGCTGGCTACAATCAAGAGCAGTGGCAACGCTGGCCAAAAAAGATAATGATCAACTCCCCACTCCCCCACCCTGATATGATCATGCCTTGATCTCACATAATGAACTACAGAAGGCACAGTGCAGGTGTCCAGCACAGAAATCTCACTAAATCCACTGTATTTATCTTCTAGAAAAACACAGACAGTAAAGCAGCTTCAAAAGCTGCTTAGTAATGATTGATCATCTCAAAGGAGTTAGGAGAAAATGAGACTTTTCAAGTGCTAGATGGGAGAGGGGAGTATTTTAAGAGTTTGTCATGGTCAGCTGAGGTTCCAGCATTTGATCTCATACTTCCCTCAGAAACCAAAGCTCTAGACTGGAGTCAGGCTACTAAATTTTGCTGAGCAGGTGTACAAATAAGGTTCAAAGATCCTAAATTCTTCTAACAAAAGAGTGTGCATCATAGTGGACTAGCTGCAGAGTTTATAGAAACAAATCTTTAGTTGTGTCTAATTGGTAAAGAGGGGTAAAATGAAACACTGATCTCTTGAAAGGATGGAATGAATTACTCCAGGTGCTTCAGCAAGCCCTTCTATTTATTTCAAAGAGCAACAGAAATACGTTTTGAATCAGCTGATTTCAGCCTCATTCTGTACTCTTCCTGCAAACTGATTTAGCAGGGGGTAGAGAGAAGACAGCAAAAAAAGAAGTGTTGTGTTCAGCTCCTGCCTTATCAGGCAGATTTCACTTGCCTTCATTCTGATAACAGTTAAAATGCAAAAATAGCTGTATCAGCTTCTCCAGGCACCAAGAGCTGATATAAATGAGACACCAGTAACACATTGTGACATTAAATGATAAGGGTTCAGGTAAAAACTCTCACAAAACCAGAATGGGATAATTACTGTCAGAAATTCTAACGAAGGGCACTAAGGCTGTGACCATTCCTTCTGTAGTCAGGGAGGAGCCAACCAGAGCACCCTTGACCACATTGCTTATGGTCCAAATTACCGAGCTAGGACCAGAAATTGCCTGTTCTACTGATGGAAAGAACACTGCAAAAATAGAGACACTTGGTGCCAGGTGAAGACCTAACACACTGACATGGACAGGGATATATTTCTAGCCAGTTTAAGTCTTAAAAGGAAAATGATTGGAGGAACTTACGAATCAACATGAAGAACTCTCTGGCCACTTCTGGCACACGCCGCTGCAACAATAGACTCGGGCAAACCTGAAAGGACACAAGCAGTTTTTAGAACTTAGTATGCCAAGATATATTAAAAATTCAGTAGTTAGAACTTGGTCAGAAACAGGCAATTCAAACAAGTTTACAATGTATGCCACCAAAACTTTCAATCCTTTCATTCTACTAAAATAATGAACACTTTTCTGTTCATTCTCATTTAGTTAAGAGCTTCCTGAGCACAGTGGTTTTATTTTTAATAACTGTATTGCACCTGTCACTTGCAGACACTGCTACCTCCAAGTTAAAGCTTGTCACCAGTGTTTTCCCTAGATACAAACAGTTATTATCTGAGGGGATTTTTTGTATCTTCATTCACTTGTTCACTTTAAAGTGTCTGACGTAATGTGATGACTAACAACCCATTAAAGTGTGGGTTTCAGATTAAGATGTTTATGGTTTTACTTGCAAAGGTAAATGTTTAATGGTTTTACTGGGATGTTGCTGAAGGATGGATCAGAAAGTGTGAGGGTATAAAACTGTTGGGATGGCATTAAATATTTGTGTACAGCAGGCACAGCTCCGCATGATGCCACCTCTAGTCTGAAAAGGTCTCAGAACCATATTTGGACTTCAGTTTCTGACTGAACTAACTGGTTTTCTCCAAAGGAGTACCCAGGAGCACACTCAATATTCTGCACAGAGACCAAGACCTGAGTGTAGACAGAAAAGCTAAAGAGCCAGCCCACGTGTAGATCCCCTTCACCTTTCAGAGCAGCGTTAGGGACAGAAGATGCTTGTCCTTACAGTGCTATCCCCATCAAAATCTCCCACGTCACCAAATCACTGTGCTTGCACTGCATTTAGAAAAGACACGAAGTAAAGAAAGAAACCCAAAGCCTAGTGATATTTCTCTACCAGCAATACCTGTTTGAAACGGCCTGCAATTACAAGTTTAATAAATAAATGAGGCTACTCTCTGACTTCTAATCCCACTCACCAGATTTTCACACGCGCGGGTAGATGACCTGGATTTCTGACCAGACCAAGTACTGCTCGCTACCTAAAAAGCTGTGTGGCACTAGCTTTGCCAAAATCTCTTTTTAACTGATCTCTTGGCTGTTTGAGCAGGTAATTCAGTAAAAGTGATTCAAATTCTAAGGGACTGGTATTAGGGACACTTAGGTTACCTATTTAATTAAGGGATGAGATTAAACAAAGTGAAAGGAGTGTTTCACTCATCTGATGTCCAGGGCAGAGCCAGAAGCAGCTGCACTAATACAACTGAAGAGAGTTACAAGTGGAAGTGGAAAAAGCCCATGTGGTAGGGCACGAACTTCTTCAGCTACCCTCACACCAAACATCATCTTCACGAGAATTTCACACCTGCCTTTGCCTGTTTCTTCCAAGAGATCACTGCCTTCACACACAAATGAAAGGTCAGCACGTTCCCACTCTGACGACTCCTTTAAAGCACATAAAGCTATACAGAAAAGGTTACTGGACAACTATTCCCTAGTGTATGGTACTGGTTTTCACTTACCTAGAGTAAGATGGTGTTCTAACTTTAATGGGTTATTAAGTACAATTTAGCACTCAACAGAGATAGGAACAAATAATTTTAAATAGTTGATCCAGAACCTGAAATGCAGTCGAGGAAACACCTTGTGGAACTTGGAGACATAAGACTGTAGTTCCACACAGGCCAGTAAATGTAAACACAACCATCAAAATAAACAGGTTCAACCTCTCTCCTCTTTTGTTCAGCCATTCCTGATCTGCTTCCATATGAAATAGATGTTTGGTTCTCAGCAGACCAGTTCCATGCTGGTGTTCCAAAGGACAAGGAAGGCAGTTTAAGACAGGCATAACAAATTTTCCAGGAAAACAGCTACAACTTCCTTGCAAATTTTCCATTTACAATTCTTACACTTAGGATTTCAAAGGATTAAAAAGAAAAAAAAAGTCCCTTTCTGAACTGGTATAACAGAAGAACTTCAAATAGCTTTGCATTCCTGACCTTCCACAGCAAGTGAAGGCTTATCATGGAATTAATCTCCGGGGGTAGCGAGATGAACAATCGCATCAGTTCCTGCCACATTTATTTTGCGGCCTAAAAAGGCCAATAGTCTTCAGAAGACAATTTTTTGAAGTAACAAAACACACACCATTTTGAAAAAAGAGACAAGGAGAAAATATGTTACTGCAGCACACACTTCAGGATGGTTACAAGACCCTGGATGCACACAGCCTTATTATGGGAAAGCAACTCCCCGTTCAGCTGTCCCCCAAAGCGCTTCTATATACATTTCATTCCTCTACATCTATAAACTACCTGGCATGGAATCTACAACTACTCTTTTGTTTCTAGTTCCTGAGAAAGGTTTTCTTTCCCTCATTTAGGCACAGAGAATATTACGCTAGAAATAGAATTGAGAAACTTGTTTCTCCTTCCTTATTGATAAAAGCCACTGGGAAAGTGTTGTAAAACATCACCAGTGCTGCCTGGCTGACCAGCACTGGAGTTATAGCTACTAGGGCATAACTGATTGCTTTAAGCTTGATCCAATTGATACTGTGTTGGAGGTCTGTTCTTCCATTAACCTTGGATGAAATTGTTCCCTGAATTAGCTTCCTCGCTTTTGAAAGCTGGCATCAATTTTCTTCGCCAACCCTTCGCTTGTAAGATACTGTAGCCCCCCAAATACCCACTGGCAACAGAATGAGGAAGCCTAAGAAAGACGAGGCCCACGCAGCTCGGCTTTGAGAGGCTCTTTGAACAACCTGATGGAGCAAGACACAATTTCTTCTTACGTGACAAATCCTCGGGAAACCAAAGAAGTAAGTCTGTGACTTGGCATCAGTTCCTAAATACTCTCCTCCAACAGCAATAAAAGCACGTGGAAAATGGGTAGTTTTGTCAAATCTGAGTTACTTCTACACGTGATTTGGACTGCATGAGAGTTACTTTGCAAAAGCCTTTCCCCAAGAACAAAGGCTCTGATAAAGAGACCATTATTATGTAGTTATAGATAGCCCCTCTCTACCTAAGGAAAAAAACCAGCCCAACTTGGGAAAGCCTCCTCAGAGAAATGGCAGACATGCATTCACAATGACAAGTGAAGCTGAATTTCTCCTAGAGGATGCTCACACAGTTGTGCAAAATAGGTCCCCTTCAGATTATTCAGTAACAGAGAAATACATTCTCTTTATAAACTGTTCCTAGTTGGAAACACTTTCCTATGCTGAACTTTGATTTGTCAACACTCAACTGGATTATATTCAAATAATGAAACGTGTTCAGACCTGGGGCAGAGCAGACTCCAAAACTTCTCACTAACAGTTTGCTTTGAAGCTTTATTACAGAATCCCAGTGGCTGCAGGGGCAAGGCTCTATCCCCACTATTGATACTGAAGTTTCACTTATGGCTAACGAGTAAATAAAGCTGGGTGTCTCTAAACTGGTTTGCTCGTGAAGGATTATTCTAACACTTCCTGCCACTCATCCCTCTTGAGGAACAGTCAGCTTTGGGTTTTGCTGGCTTAAGGGATGAAGGATTTGACACTGTAGCCTGTGCCACTCATGTTTTTGAGCAGGCAGTTGAGTAATGATCTGGATCCAACCACTCGGACTAAACAACAGCAAGAGCTAAATGAGAATGTACATGTCCTTTGAGGTTATATATACATATAAATGCTAGGATTGTGCTGCTATTGAAATCAGTAATCAAGCTACTGAATAATCAAGAGATCTGCCCTCTGTTATAATTACTAGTAACCAATATTTTCCTACTAGGCTATGATGCATATTAGTTACTGTGAAACCCGAGGCACGGCTCAGTTCATTGCCTCTGACAGGAAGAGGACTACTGCAAAAGAACATTTTCTCAAATAAGGCTCCAAATCCAGACAATTTTCAGATTTGCAGGGTTATTAACAGGAAATAAGGGGTCTGAACAGTAACTGCATGGTCCAACCCTGAGAAAACAGCAACAGATCCAGACTTCAGTACGTTATAAACATCTGGCAACATAAAAGGGATTTCTACAGAGGAATAAGGAATCCATACAATTCTTGTATCATTTTAATATGCTGACTCACAAGTCCTTGGTATTTGAAGCAGAATCAATTCAGAAATAGCAGTGCTTGTTATCAAGAAGTATAAACCCTTTCTGTGCTTCCTGGCCCTTTCATATCCCCCCCTTTAGAATGCTTACACAGGAAACATGTGCAGTATGTGAAATTGTCCTGCACCTCATTTCTCTTACACGGGAAAAGAAAAAGAGCTTTCCTTCATGAAGGAGGACTGATTAGTACCAGTTGAAATCTCCTCTCATCATTCCTTAAAGCCACTGCTTGCTTTCTCCATTTACTAGCTTCTATTTATCAGATGCAGTATTAGGTAAATTTTAGTCTCTCTGGCCTTCTCAAGGAAACTTTCTCATGTAAAGAAGTAGGACATTACACCTGCAGACAAGATATTTAAAAAAAAAAATGTATAAAATTGGAGATTTTACTCATTAGTGAGCTCTGGGCCACTACTGTGTTCTAACAGGTAACATTTCATAGGTGCTTCTGGACACCTATCCAGAAAGGGGTGCAGTGACCTGAACCTGTGACACTGCCTTGCTGAAATACTCGTGCAAAGTCAAAGTGAAGCAACTTCTGAGTCTTCCCAGCATCGGTCCAGGAAGAGTGCTGACTACACAGATGCTCTTCTGTGCTTGGACTTCTTGCATCCTTTTGTAAAGATATTGAAAACAACAGCAAGCAGATGCAGTTGTAACAAGCTGGCTCTAATCAGACTAACAAACCTGGTGGCACAGCTCACTTCTGCAGGTGGGAATGAAGTGAGTCCTACTCCCATTCCTGTTTCTCCAGCTGCCTGTACAACACACTGGAAACTGCAGCGGGACATTCCAGGCCTGCCTCAGGCACGGCTGCAGCACCAGGATGAAGGAAGCCAGAGAGTGGACAGTATGAACAGCAGGGTCCTGACCACCTTGTGTTAAGGATACAGTTCACTTCTGCTAGCATGAGTTTTCACTGCCTGGTCTCTAAGCACTCTCTCTATTTGAGCCTTCTTGGATATGTAAGGGGCAGATTAATCTCAGTAAATCTTACAGATGTGGCTGCTGCAAGCTGACCTTGAAGTCTGCATTTGGTTGTCTCCAGCAACCCCTGACCAAGAAAATCTCCATTATATGAATTTTTGGACGTTGCTTATGAAGCAAAGCCAGCCATACTTGCAATTTCAAGAATAATGAGTTTTACAAGTGAATAAGCAAAAAACAGGTGAAATAGCTACAAGTCATATACAGTTACCAAGACACCAATTCTCCTCTTCAACACAGCAAAATTAAAATCAGAGATAGCTGCTAAGATAAAAACCTCTTTTCTTCAGCTTTACAAGCCAACTGATTTTAAAAGCTTTACAAAACAGAAAGAAGTTGTAATTCACCTCTGAGTAATCAAAAATTTACTTCAGGCTTACACTTTGTGTCTCTTCTGATAGGCAGCTATCCATAACACTACAGGGATGCACTGCCTCTTCTAGAGACTTGAGATGGACACGTTTGCTGCCCCAAGCACTTCATAAACTAAAACATAAACTTCATGTGTGCAGGAGCATCTTGGTTCCCCAGTTGTTCACTGTAAACTATTTCCCAGTCCTCCAGCTGATAAGCTTTTACAGAATTACACAGGATGCATCTTGAAAAGGTTTAAATGTTTCATTTGCTTCGCTGTATCTACTAAATAAATCACAAGTGGCTTTTTCATAATACAAAATGGTGAAGGGAAATATATTTAAAATGCTGGAACATAGACAATTTCAAAACAATATTCTGGAGTCAGACAGTTGCTCAGCTGCAATAAATTTTGTATCTGAACTTCTAAGAAGAGAAGAGCAGCTGAGCCTGGAGAAGCTCACTGCACAATCTCCACGGTATGGTTTTGGTATATGCAGAACTTACAAGGCATTCTATAATTTAATTGCAAATCACATTTAAATACTGCATATAATATTTTAAGTTAAAGCTAGCTAAAAGGTTTGATTCATTTTATTATATGCTCATATTGCAGAAATAATATCAGAAAATACTCTTCCATTACAGAATACAGAATACAGTAGGAGCAAAGAAATGACAACTCACTAAGAGAGCTAAGAAATCATAACTGGGCAAGGAAAGAGCCACAAATAAAGAGTTTCTTCTCCTACAAAAGTAATTCCATATACTTATCTGTGTACCATCAGAAGAACATGGCAATAAAACCCACCCAATCTCACAGCTGGAGCAAATAAAAGATATTTAGAAAAGGAACACAAATCAAAATTTAACTTGTTACTAAAAACCATGCTCAAAGCAAGCAGAGTTCTCTGAAGGGCAGGGGTTTGAGAATCAATAAGAAAATGAGCTCTCTGAATCTGGCTCCAAGTCACAACAGCCCAGGAAAATGAACATCAAAGATATCAGAAAAAATGAATCTACATGAAAACTAGACAACAGTCCAAGCACACGATGATTTCAGCTTATTAAACATGCATTAAAACTGTACCACTGGATGAATCACATGATCTCTGTGTGGCAAAGTTCTACTGTATCTAAACATGTCGCTCGTGGAACATCCAAGACTCAGAATTTCATCTGAATTTCATCTGTCTCAACAGAGACAGTGTTCACTTTGACATTCACCTGGCCAGGTCATGGCTTTTTTACAAATGATAATAAAAATTGGGGTCTATTTCTTCCTTCCAGGCATCGACATTACAAGTCAGTGCCACTCTATTAGTCCACAATGACCACTGACATCCCAAGATATCCATCTTCAGCTCATTTTCCATCTAGATTTTGTTGTAAAACTCTAAGGAGCTGCTGATGTACCCTGAAGACTGTGTACTTTTATAAGATAACGTAGCCAAAATATCAGCCCAGAAGATGCATCAGACAACACAGCAAGCACATCCTAAAAAATATCCTGCAACAATAAAACCCATTAGGAATTATTCATCTTTCAATTAGTTTTTTTTTAATCAATCTTCAGTGTTAACTTCATAATTCACATCTATAATATTTTGGTTAGCTTGTCAATGGTATATTTTAAAAATTATATTAGTATCTGGAAGTGATTTTTCCTAACACTATACTTACATAAGATAAACATAAAGTACTTACACCACTCCCAGCATATCGAACAATAAATAATAGATTCTCCTGACAGGACTTTGATGACCTGGCAAAGCCCGAGTGCTTTCAGCCAAAATCATATGAAACCATAAATCACTCTTTATTTTATAGAATATTTCAAAATGGATTCTTGCTTTCTACCTTGAAAGTCATTTCATGTGTTATTTATAACCCCCAAAAACCAGAATGGAAAGAAAATTGCATAGAAGTCGAAAATTTACTGTGACTGCTTTTATAAAGAATACCTCCTTTTTAGAAAAAAATTAGAATTACTGGCAGACAAATTTGTGAATCCAACCTCCTTTTAAAGAGCCACATCCTTTATTTCACCACGTCACCAGCACTTCATGCAGGCCTTCTGGAGTACCAGAGACAAGTTTAAGACGAGTGAACATTATCCAGTGAAATGAGGGAATTCCAAGGTAAGGATGACCCTGTATCCTTATCCACGCCACTCACAAATATCCAGAGGGACATGGCAAATCTTTACACTAAGGGGTTACACTAAGGTGACTTCATCATGGCTAAGTGTCTGGCCTAGGAATTGTCCTATTTGACAACTGCCTTTTAAATCTCTGCCACCGACTCCCAGCTCTGAGTGTCACTCTCCACTAGATGCCTGGTTTGTCAGATAAATATCAAACTCGCAATGTTCTCTCTCACAATAAATGTTCTACCTTCTTAATGCCTGCTCTAATTCAAATGAGCATGACTAACACTTGAATTCCTCAAGCAAGCCCTTACACCAGCCCTCCAAACCTGGATCCTCCAGGCTTTCAGACAAATAACAATCCCTCGAGTGTTACTTTCCAAAGAACAGATCTTTCCAAACACCAGAAGCAGTTGGAGGATTCACAATATTGCACAGTATCTGCTTTGGCACAGAGTCAGCCAATAAACCCATTCCTGGTTGGTTAGAGGGCAACCTGACCATAGCCCTGCAGTAGGAAAGCAGGGATAGGAGAGGTCTGGGTGGTGAAGGAAAGAGAGACTTCAATACCATGACAAAAAAAGAGGAGGAACAAAAGAACAGTATCATAACAGCTTCCATTCTCACAGGGTGTTGCCACTGAGAAATCTTGGGATATGCCCAGTGGTTTCACATCATGAGATAAATCTAGTTTTCTTTAGAGCTATGGGTAGAAATTCCATGATAGCAGTGAAACGTTTGCTGCTGAACCCCCCAGAACTAGTATTTTTGTATCGCTCTAAACCTGCCCACACAAGAAAACATTTCACCTGGATGAAGGAAAAAAGCAAATTTACTTTTCCCATAGAAGCACTGATGAAGTAACTGAACCTAAGCATCAAATGCAGCACCAATGACTAAAATGCAGTGTGAGCTTCCATTTTCATTAAGCTTACTACAGGGAAACAGATAAATGAGCCTGAAATGAAAATAAACTCAAATCTAATGTTGCCACTCAATCTACTAAAATTAACAGATGCACAAATTATAAAACCAGAAAAAGGCCACGAGGGCCTTGCAAGAATGCAATTACTACTATGCAGTTACAAAGAGCATTAACACAAACATTCTACTTACTACAATATGACAACTAAATATCCATAGGTGCACTGGTTATGGGGTTAGAAAAGAGAACACTGAAGACACGGGTAAGATATTCCCCTCAGGAGGCATCCCCCAGAAGACAGATGGAGGTTTTACTTGGAATAATCTTCCGTACTGAGAAATTTAATACAGATTTAAAGATAGCAGTCAACAGCGTTAGTCATGACTTCTGTATGTTCTTAGTAAAAAGGAATGCAATGAAAAGACAAAGTAATTCCTTGGGAGCAGAATTCTGAGGATCGTGACGTTAGCTATGGCAGCAGGGGCTGTAGGTGGGCACAGCCAGACCCTCTGTCAGGGCAGCCCACTAGACCTGTGACAGACACCCTGTTAACCCCCCCTCCTTGCCCAAAGGCGAAGAGGAAGAGCCTGGCAGTACTGAAAGGGGCCTGTCAGAAAGTTGGGGACAGACATTTAGCAGCGGCCGTTGGGACAGGGCAAGGGGTGACGCTTTTAAACAAAAAGAGGGAGATTCAGACTGGAGAGAAGGGAGAGATTTTTTACACAGAGGGTTGTGAGACCTTGACCCAGGCTGCTCCGAGAGGTGGTTGCTGCCACATCCCTGGGCTGGAATCTCTTATTGGTTGGTGTGGGGTCACCTGCCCTGTCTGCTCCTCCCTGCAGGTGCCACCTTTTTACTTACTACACCCCCAACGTAGTGCGCAAAATCCAGCAGTGGCCTTGGTCTGCACACCAGCCCTTGGTAGTAACTCTAAACACAGGGTGTTATCACTGCCAGCAGCATACACTGCCTGTGCAGACAGGCTGCTGACTCCAAAAAGTGAGGTAAGTTAGAACTGAGTTGAAAAGTAAAAACACCGAACAGAATCAGTTCTGTTTTCACTCACACCAGGACGCTTTAATACAACCCACACTACCCAATACAGCAATAGTACACAGGAAGAACTGAGCTCAAAGAATGTCCTTCCCGCAGCATCAAAGCTCTAATATTACATGAACATTCCAGTGCAGGGAAGATCATAGCTCATGGGCGTTGAGTGACCAACCCTCAGGGGCACAGACCATTCAGCCAAAAGCACCTTTGCTGGTGCACTGCCAGCTTCAGATGAAAACAGAAGAAACACTTAGCAGTAGGTTTTAAACTCCCGTTGGAATCACAAAAAGATGAATTGGTGTTTACACAAGTTATTGTCAGATCTTTCAAAGAGCCAACACCTTCACGAGCTTCCTTAACATTAAACCTTAACATTAACCCTGCAATTTTCTACATCACCCCACCATCTACATAAATACTAATTTTCTCGTGGCAGTAAACAATGAGTGATCCTCAAGAACCACAGAAGTGATGCAGTTTTTAACATTTCAGCCTTTTGTTAGTCACTGTTCTTCTCATACACTCAGTCACAGATCTGCACACGTGTGAAAATGCTGGATTCATCTGTAGGGCTTCCACTCCCCACAACAGCTTTCAGAACTCTAAAGGGATCTCTTCGTTTGCTCGAGAAACTTAATTTTAAGCAGAGTTATGGTCAACAACGGGGACAAAATGATCTTACAAGCACTCACAAAGTCCAGAACTAAAGCAGAAATCCTTTGAGATCCTTCCATACAATGGAAGGGGATTCCTCTTTTCTAGTAAACACTGAAACCAGCATCTACATCCATTACAAAACAGTTATTCTACTCCAAATTGCTAAAAAAACCCCTAATCTGAAATCTGAAGAACTCAATCTGACAGACGGGTGAACTTCAAAAACACAGTTCCTGATTCCACACAGAAAACAGCAACACTGAGAAGTGTTTTTTGTACTGCAAGCAACATCCTGAGCTTACCGTGGGAGCTTTTCACAATTGCAAAGAAAATCCGAGTGAAAATTTAGGACTTAGAAACAAGAATGTATTTTCAACATTTTAAGGCTAGAGCTCAATGCTGAATTTAAGGTGTAGGAGGGCTTATCAAGACTAGTTTGAACCTGTCCATTGTCACTGTGTTGTAAAGCAGAAATCTATTTCAATACAAACAAAATGCAAACAAACAAACAAAAGCAACAAACACACACACACGAGTTGGAGTTATTTGTAAGCAGACAGATATTAGAAAAACCTTTTAGAAGTTTTATATTATAAAAAATCAAGTGAACCAAGCTATTGTCAGCATATACCATACATAGTGCAACAAGATAGAGTTTAGGTTTTCAGAACCATTCTTAGTGTACAGAAGTAAATTAGATCAAGCAGATATTTCAGGAAACAAAGGTTGCCAGAGATGTGAGAGTCACCTAAGGCGTTACGGAGCACCAAAGGAGCCCCTGACATCGGATGTGCAAAGGCAGGAGGTGAACCTGCCCCGTTCTCGGCTCCCAGGGACGGGGTTTACGGAGATTCCCCCTCACAGTTAAAGCCCCGTATCACCTCAATTTCCCGCCAAACCTCGACAATTAGGTCACAGTAGCAA
>VWZY01005978.1:578403-596776 GCA_013399075.1 Chloroceryle aenea | reverse complement strand
ACCCAGCTGGTTTTCTACTGATCCGGAGAATGAGCCCTTACCTCGGGCACAGGAGTACTGTGGGAAACGGCCCCTAGCACCCCTGGGTCCGCTCTGGAGACGCGGGACGGCATTCCACCCACTTGCTTAAAAGGCAAAATACTTAAACATCAGTATTTGTGGTACAATTGATGTGTCCGTTCCGCTGAAGTTTCTTGGGTGAGCGCTTCTTCTTCAGTAAGTCACAATAGGTTTCCTTTCTCTTACCTCCCCCTGAGGATGCAGTGTTGCCAAAGCTGTTTCTATTGTTTGTTCCAGCTCGTTGATCGCTGCACTTTACTAATGCAGCCAACAAAGTATTTCCCTGAGTGATTCTATAACTTCCCACCTGGTAATTTCTTTCTGTTACCCACCATGTTGAAGAAAAAAAAGAGTATTAATTGCTCTATTTCTGGTCATCAATCCCATGTCCTTCCTTGTTAATGATCAGCCCTATTAGCTGTTGGGCTGTCCTTCATTCACTGCATTCAGAAACCTTGCTGTTTTTCTCAATCCATCAATTAACATTAACTTTATTCTGCAGCAGAAAGTCAGACATCAGTCTTGCTCTGCCTCTTCCTTCACCTTAACAAAGAAACGAAGAGGGAATTGGGTCAAAACCAGAATCTTTCAGAGTAGCCTCTCTGTTGCCAGTCTGACTGAAAGAACAGCAAAAATAAAAAGACATTGGAAAATACAGCAACGTAGGTGAAATAACCTTGCACAGAAAAGCTGTGCCAGAATACACTGGAAACGTCTAGAAAGTTTTGCTTTATATTTTGCATTTAATGGCTTATATAGCTTTAAACTAATCTCTTAATATTATTCATTGTGTCTGATTATATTAAAGTCTTAACACCTTAAATCAATAATAGCAATAAACCAGCTAGCAGCCTGTTAACACCTTATTACAAGCTCCTTATTCACAGAGCTAAAGAACAGTGAAAATAGTATAAAGTGACTAATGGAAACCAGAGCCCACCTCAGCCCTGTGGGACTGCCAGACGTGCTAGAACACAGTCCAGCACGGCAAATAGGCTAGCAGGAAACATCAAACAAAGCAAGAACAAAAAATACACCCATTTAAACATCAGTACTTGATTACCACGCTGAGAAATATTTAACAGGGAAAATTAGTAGTTATGGATTGAGAGAGAAAAGTCATAAGAGCAAGTTATATGTGCCTTATATTTATGCTTTCAGCTGCCCCACGGAGATTGAAAATTCACTCCATTCTGCAGCTTCCATAGTGTAATTCTGCTAATGAAGCTGTCATTTCTACTTTTTAACCTCCAACAACAGAAATTTAGCTCCAGAATTCTCACAATGCTGGATCATCCTGACCTAAATGTCTTGAGTTGAGGAACAAAGCATCACTATATTGGTTAGATCAGATCAGACACGTTCTCCGTGCGCATCCTTTTCTTACTGAGGGAGAGCATACTCATGAAAATATAATTACATTGTGAAACCCTTTTGTTGCTGTTTAGGATAATTCCAGGGCTGCACTAGAACAGAGCGATTTCACCGTCAATGTCTTACTGTTTCTCAAGTGCTGAAGTATTTCTCCCACCACAACATGCTGTTGTTTGGTGCTGTGAGTTCCTCTTAGCTTCATTCATGAGATGCAATCAGTGCAGTCCTGTTTCGTGATGACAGTCATTACTCACTGGACCAGAAATTCTTCTTAGTATTATTTATTTGACAAAAAAAAGAAGAGTATTCAGGATCTTTAACAGCAAGGTTTGTCAGCCCAGTATCACACAAAACTATTTCTCTGGACTTTACAGTTTTAATACCAGCAAATGTGGAAGTAAACTGTGGAAGTATGAGTAATTTTTATGAGAATTTCATGGACCTTGAGAAAATGTCTTCCCATGTTTTTCTCTTTAGCTATTTAATTGCAATGTCATAGTAACAGAAAGCAGCATACCCAATTCTGCATGGATGAATAAGCACATTCAATAAAGAAGATTTAACAGAGTAAATCAAACACTGGATTAAACATTTTCTGCATAACAGACCACAAAATGGGCATTCATTTTACCAATAGATCCTCTACATTAGAAACAAATAGAAATGCACACCGACGTAATTAAACTGCACATCCTGTGGCCTGATTACAGAATTTCCCTATATTTTGTTAAACTAGGTCTCATCAATTAGAAATGCCAAAATGCCTTCAGAAATGCCTCCTGACAAGACCGAATGTCTTCTTTTTTTAACCATTTGTATTAAATACATTTGTTTTCCTATGTTTTATGAAATAATTCACAATCCTATATATTCATAAAACATTTTTAGCAGGAGGTGTTGAGAAAGATGCCGCAAAGATGGATATTCTGATTCCACTTTTGGTAGTTCTAAATACTTTTTATGTAAGAAACTTTTCCTAGTTTGATTTCAAGGAGAACATCTCTCTAAAATAAAAAGATGGGGTTTTTCTTTATAACTTTTATTTGGGATTTTCACAGATTCATAGAACCACCTTTGTTACTTCAAAGTCTGTGTTGCTAATATCTTTACCAAAATACTTCTCATAAATATAGTAACCTTCACAAAACCCCATAAACCATGTGTTTGTATTTTCCCACCTAGAAACACTGAAGCCCAAGGAAAAAAATTAGGAAGAGTAAGCATTAGAATTCTGGAGTTTCTAGTCATCTCAAGATCTAGTCTCAGGTCACTTGATTGAATATTTCTTCCTTCAAAACCAAGCAGCAAATATGAAGTATTTGCTATGAAGAATTTTATTATTTTTAAAAGTGATGTAGTCTCTTTATCCTGCAGTGACTTCACGTGTGAAATCCCATTATTCATTCTATTATTCACTCAACGGATACAGAATTTAATTCTACTTGAGTACCAGTTTGAATAAGGATCAGCAGCAGGATCGGGCCTATTAGCTGCTTGAAACATCTATTGAATAACCTGATTTATCCCAACTAAATGGCTCATTAGTTCAGGCAGCAAGAAAATGTTTGTGTGTTGCTGAAGTTATGCATGGTTGTCATATAGAGTTTGCTGTTACGCAAGTGTCAGTCACTCAAGCGTGCACAGACGAGATTGTTCATTAACTACAGAAACAGCCACTCTACACTCAAGCATGTTTGTAAAGAAATCACTTGTTTCCAAATTTATTCTAAGCTCTGATCTACTTTAACTACTTCTTTGCTACCACTGACTGATTTTTTATTTCTTCTTGTGGCTTGCAGCGGTCCGGCCCAGTCGTGCCCAGAAACCATCTCATTTGTGGTGTATTAGTGGCATTGGACCCTAAACTGCAACTTCTCAATCATATGGAGACACTCGATTCCCATGGATGGTAAGAATATTCCTTTGATACCATAATCTTGGCCTTGGTAGATCAGTGAGCTAAACAGATTTGAACCCGCCCCCCACCAACCTCCCCCAGTAATAAAATCCACATTCTCTACCTAAGGAACACTGAAATTAATTTTGAAGTTGCCCTGGTGATTAGTAAGATGTGAGTAAATTACAGGATCCTTTAGAGAGATGGGGAAAGAGAATTACATTTCACTCTACTTCTGTAAGCGTGCGAGGCAAGAAGTGTATTTTTCCAGGCTTTACTTAATAACAGTCTGCAAAAATTCCGGAGGTCTCTCACTGCAGTCAAAACTTTCTTGTACTAAGTGAGCACAGAGGAGGATCTTAGCTTTGATCAGGCTGCTCTGCCCAGCCCAACGGGCAGAATATGGAAGGAAAGCTCCACTACAGCTCTGTTAAGCGTTGCCCGTGAGTTTTACAGGCTTCCTAAAACGAGAGATGTGCGGGATGAAGGGGATCGTCTTCACAGTAGCCCAGAAGTGCTGCTATTTTTTATGCTACAGACTAATTTTTAAGGCTCAGAATAGCTGATGAACCAAGGGTGATGACTAATACGTGGCAGTTTTTATTGCTCGTCTCTTAGAGACGTGTGGAGGAAAACTTACTTGAGGAATTGGAGACCTGGAGAGCTACTGGTAGTAGAACCAGCCCGTATCTCAATTTATAGTGACCTCAACCCATCTTACTAGTGCATTATATGCTGCAATATATGGTGCCAGCTCAGTCCTCTGTTTGCTTAGATTGCTTCTCCCAGTGGTCTGTAACGGGCTGAGATCATTTGGTTTAGCAGATGAATTATTATTGTTGTATCTTCTTTTAGAATAGGGTGGGGTTTTTTTAAGCACTGAGGCGTGTTTCTAAAACTGCTTTTGCCTTTCCTAATTTTCATGCTGCATCTTTTTTTTCTATTTTTTTTTTTCTTGGCAACAAAGTGTACTTTTTAGGACTACTGAGATAGAGACAGAATGGTGTCAGTTATTTTGGAGACTGAAATAATGTCAATATACTTAAGCAAAGGACTAAAACTTCTTTGTACAAGTTCAGGAAAAAAAATAAATTCAGGAGTTTGGGACTATGTTTTGGGTTTACACAGTGTACATTTTTAAAGGACTGTGCTCCTTTTCAGAAGTTTCCTTCACTTCCACGGTGGATTGAAAAGTGTTCTTTAACTAATTGGTCCTTGAGAAGATACTGGTATATCTGGCAGAAATCTGCATATCACTTCTTAACACTTCTATTTCAGACTTCACACTGTACATAGAATACCAGTTCTTTCTACTCAGATAAATAAAAGAATATGAAACTTATCACCAGTATGTCACCATCCTGTAAATAAAAATTTAAATGGTTCTTCAAAGTACTAGAACTCCCAAATGCAAGAGTGGTCTGAGAGCAAAGGCCAAAATGTGATCTAAAGATGCTGTGAGTTAGTGCAGGATATGTTATAAGAGAAAGCAAGTAACAGAACTTGTACATTCTCAGACAGACACCGTTGAACCTCACCTAAGCCAGTAAGGATTTAAATTCAAAACTTGTAGAATGTCTGCATTTTGCAAATGTATCAAAGGATGTTTGTAGAGCTTAATTACATGTTCTAAGTGATAACCTGGCAGTTTAAAAATACTATTTTAATAACCAATGTCTTCTGTTTCTTCTCCTCTGCTGAAAATGACATTGTTAGAACAAAATTTGATATCAATAGCATCAGTAGAAACTTGGAAGAATGACTGCAATTGTGCCATGATAAACCAGGGTGTTACAAAGCAGAGTTTAATGCAAGTCCATTATCTCTGTATTCCAGCATCTGAAAGTGTTGCTCAGTTATGTTATTTCAGAAATTCCCAGATATATAGGACTGCTACATGTCGTGCAGTGAATCAAGACTAGTGAGTATGGATGGGTGTGTCTAATGCTATTCAGTTATCGCCTTGTCTCATCTGCAGTAGAACCCAAAGCAGTTTTTATTGCATAGTAAGAAGTTTTCAGACTTGAGTTTTCACGGTTTAGGAAAAATATCCCTTTTCCAAGACATCTGGAGACTGTCACTTATGTAGGAAAGTGATCTCTTTTCTCTGGAAATATTCCTGTTCTTTTATATATTGCATTTCTTCTATTCATCTCTTTGACTTGCATCCAGTTGATGAATACAGATTCTTTAACCATTAGGGCACAGTCCTACTGCATTACAGTCCCCAGAAGTTTTATCATGCAAAGTTCAGCCTCCACCTCATAGTCTTTTCTGATTGATTAGCAAACGATAATTACAGTTAAAGGTGAAATGTATATTGCTTTAAACATGACATAGGAGTAATTATCTCATTTCACTGTGTATACGTGTGTAGAAGTGTGCCCATACAAATACTGAAAGAAACAGCAGCTGGGCTGGGAGGTGGATCCTATGGCATGTGAAGCAAAAAAATCCCCAACCAACCACCCACAGGGTGAAGGCTGTAGTTCCTTACTCTAGGAGAATGCCAACTGCAAGTTTCTAGTGTATTTTTTAAAGACTGGTATTTTTGGGTCTTGAAAATCATAAATGACACACGTCTGAAAAGAGAGGATAACCCAAGACTTTTCAGTTTTGAAACTGATAAAGCTCCCTTAGGCAACTCACCATAAATATTATCATATAATTAAAAGAGTTTAAATTAGTCCATAGAGCTAAGTGAATTGATGTGTCTCATATGCAGTAGTTTTACCTAGACTCCACCACAGAAACCATAAACAAAAGACTATAAAGGCCTCAGATGAAATGAGTTCTTGCAAGCTTGGATTCTTGTGAAGACACAGTTATCACCAAGGACTCAAACGTGAAACTGTATCCAAGAGACATCTAAAAGTCAGGAGTGAATAGCGGTGAGGGAGCGATTTTCTGGTAGAGCAAGCGCTCGGTGATAACAGTAAGTGAAAAAAATGAAAGTATAACAACTGTGTTTGAAATGATGCAAGCAGATTAATAAAAATGATAAAGCAAACATTATTCTGGCTTTGAGGAAGTCTGTGTTTGAGGCTGAATTTGTCACAGTTCCAGTGTGCTGGGCTTGTCAGTGCTCTGCTTTGGAGCTCTGCATTAGGAGCAGAGATTTAGTTCAGGCTTTACAGTTGCAGTGGTGAGCACTTGCTAATATTATCCGAGGGTATGTAGTGCCAGTGGAGGAGCTGCCAGACTCTGTTTCCCTCTTGAAGGGCATATATGAAAATCTGACACTTGTAGGAGGGTGATTTTGAATGAAATTTTAGTTGTAAATGGGCTGTGACTACAAAGCAAGCCATCAGCTTCGGCAGCCATCGGTTTTGTTCACGAGAAACAGGAATATGTGTGATCACCTCTTATTTTTAGTAAGTAAATTTACTAAAGCCGTCTACAGTAAAGGATTACCCTCACAACATTCAGTCAAGTTTTGCATTTAAAATACTCTCTTTAGGATGCTAAAGCCAGAGAGTAGCAGTAGCAGTCCACCAAAATCGTTAGGAAATTTGCAGTGAGATTACACTCAGCTTGCCTCCCAGAAATGCAAATACAGCTTGAAGAAGTTTTGTACTGGTGCCAGACTTTATGTAGCGATGCCTTTGAGAGATCAGAAAGGACATTTAAGATTTACCATCTATTTGTCATTAATCCAAACATAGGACACTCCTTTTAAATGCTAACTTTTCTTGTGCAGAAAATAAGACATCTTATTAAACTTTAATTAAATTGTATACGTCTAGGAAAGGAACGTTCCTACTGTAAACATTAAGTGGGTCAGCTCTATGAAAGTATTTAGTGTTTGTTTTTTTTCTGAGATGTTTACATTTTAATCTTTTTTCAGGGGCTGATGCAATTGAGCATTCCAGCATATCTGAAACTGGAATTTCAAGGCATTTGCCATGATATTAGCATGTTCTTATGCATCCTTAGAGTGATAATGTACAAAATTAAACTCTACATGTACATTGTACTAAATGTACAAAAAATAAACAGGAGCTCAAATCTATAACCATCTCTCTCAGAGCACTTTTGCATCACAGACTCTCTAACGGGAGGGAGGAAGACTCTGAGCTGTTAGACTTTACTTCTGCTGTGTGCCTAAAATGACTCAGAAACTCTAGAGCAGAACTGATGGGAGCACAACGTTCACTCCCCTTTTCTGTATCTGCTTAGCACCTTACAAGTGGCACTGCCTCCTCTGTTTAAGTAAATAAAAGAATAGGCCACAGCTCCTCACATTCTGAGGGTGCTATATGAATATTAACTCTCTAGCTTATACAGACCCTTACATCGACCCTTCAGTTAAGCCAAAGGCAGATTTTTTCCCCCACTTCAGAAGAATTCTATGCCCCTGTAAATGTTGAGGCAGATTATTAGGGAGATTTGCAAGAATAACTACTTAAAATGGCCACATTCATTTTAAAGAAAAGAAATATAATTGGTATTTGCACAGAGGAAAATGGATGAATTTAAATTTTAGTTGATTATAATTATTGTCATCATAATCATCATCATTATCTTTGTATGTCTAAATGACTGATTCAAAGAAGAATTTTAACACATTTCACATGTCAGTGCAATTCTTTTCTGGTTTGTGCTTTAATGCTTGGGGTTTTTCATTTGCTTTTTTCAGTCTGAACTTCTCACGGAAGCCATTGTGATCTTTTTTAAACAGTGCAAAAGGGTTTCAGAAGAAGTCAGATCTAGAAGTGTTACATCTCTACATTTTATTCTTTTCAAGAAAATAAAATCAAACTGTACAGAACAACTGGTATGTGGATACTGTGTGATGGCACTTCAAAATGGTAAGAAATAGGTTCTAAAGAGTGAGGTTCTGGCTGAGTCTGGACTGTTTGAGCAGATAAGGGCTGTTAAACAGTGGTAGTCACCATACAAATTAGTAGGAGAACTAACACCAGTGGTAGTGTGTTCAGGTGGAGGTATCATTCCCAAACTCTGTTAATAAATTGGAACTGCATGTAGATGTTGCTCTCCTAAGGATGGTCAAGGTTACTAAGAATTTCCTTTGTGTTTTAGTACTATGCATACTGATAGAGCTGGTATTTCACTATGCATTTCGTGGTGGTGTCACCACAGTAAGAAGTGGGCACTCTGCTAGGAAATCTGTATTGTCTGAGTTTATCATCACGGACAGTTACGAAGAGTTCAGATCCACGGCTAAATCTGCAGGTGAAAGCAGTTTCTTTTTCACTGAGTTTTTATCAATCAAAACAGAGATGAGCAATCGAGACTACAAAGGTCTTGTACTGCGCACAGCAAAATAAATATGAGTTTTGTAATTCCTATTTCCCTGATAACTTTGAAATGACTGTGAAAAGCGTGTACTTTGCAACAGAGGGATCAGCACAGCTGCTGTTCATACAGTTCTTGGTACTTGGCATCCTCAAAAACCAGCACTTTGTTTCCTCATAACTTAATCTCTAGTGTTAATTGATTTTATGGGTTCTTTTACCCTTTAAACCATTGTTAACATGGACAGAAAAAAGCTCTTCTGAACTAAAGCTTATCTCCCTAGCACAAAATAGAGCAACAAATGTCATTCTGAGCTGTCTTACATCACCAAGCTCCACAGCAAAGTTTTCCAGTTGTCTATTAAATAATGGCCCATATGGGTAGTCTCTTCCTCAAGGACTAGTAAGCTGAGTGTTAAAATCTTGTTTCTGTCCAAGGTTACTGTCACTCGTGAAAACTATTGCTCCCTGCAGTCTTGCAGGGGGCAGAGTTTCCTGATAGTCTGTTTTCAGATGGTTTCCTGCATGGCAAGGAATTCCCTAAATAGGAATAGGGAGGATCTGTTCTAGCAGAAGCCTTATTTGCCTTTGTTAAATTAAGTTATGGTGTCTTCATTTATTATTTCCTTGGGATGAATACAAGTATATTTGTGGCACTACACAGAAAGACAGTAGCAACTTTTAAAAAACATGCTTTGAGCTGTAAATATTCCCAGAATAGATGCCACTGTCCAAGACAGGGACTGAGTAAGAAAGAACCTGTTGTAAGGCTTTCCCTGAACAGCCTGACAGTTGTTAAGTTGCAGCACGGATACAGAAACCCTCTTGCCCAAAAGACAGGCTTTGGAGTTTTTAGAGAATTCTGTTTCCTCACTATGTGCAGGAATTTGAATTTTTAACATATTCTTTGCATGGAAAAAGGTTGCACTGCAAGATACTGGATTCAAATAAGTTTATCTTAATGGAAAATATCTAGCAAACCCAGAATTGCTGGATAACTTCATGCACTGAAGTGACAACAGAATGTTCAATCAACATTAATTATTAAAATAGCAAAGAATATTGGTGTCTGAAGCTCATTCTTGCTCTCTCACTTCTAAAAAAAAAATAATTTTTGGATTCTCAACATTTTTCTCACAATTTTTTGCTTATATGCTTACTTGGAGATTGAACAATATCTAAAATATAAAAGAACTCACAGTCCCCAAATACTTTATTATTATTTAAAATATACCCTACTTTTACATTTTAGGGAAAAAAAACAGTTCCAAAGTAATATATATATAATTTAATATGGATTCAGCTATGCTCTATTTTGTATTCATAGACTTTGTGGAAAAACACAGAGGATATAATCATAGTATATTTTAAATAATGATGGGTATAACCTAATTAAATGCTAACACAGTTTTCTAGAAAAAAAATCTGAAGAAATTTATTTGCTTTACAGTCTTCCTCGGTGCAAAATACCATAAAATTCAGGCCATTGTAATACTAATGAAAGATGATATCAGTAGTGGCACTGAAAGATTTCAGCATTATAAATATGGGTAAGGATAATTTTTAGAAGCTCAGACTCCAGGAGGGTTGTGCATTAAATAACAGTGATCACAGGTATTTCAACCTGTACTTTTAACTCATAGCCACATCATCCTTACGCCTCCACCAGTCACCAGTAATTCCACCAGGAAGTTAAAGAAGTGTAAGTATATAAAGGCAGTTTTACATAAGATCAGATATTTCTTTGTAAATTACCAATGTCACGCTGACTGTGCAGAGGAAGTAGGAAAGAGAAAAAAAAAGGAGAGAAGGTCAATAATGTCTTCTGAAGATGATGAAAGACACTGCTATATTTCACATGACTGTTTTTCACTTCATCCAAAAACCCACAGAACATACTGAGAACGATTTTGAGACACAGAAGATTGGTCAGGTTAAAACCAAATACTGCTCTTATGCATTTGACTCTGATCCTACTCCATATTCTTTTGACTGAGATTGAGAGAGACTCAGTTCTACAATGGATTCAGACTCTCCAGACCACGCTTCTTTAACGGTGGTGAAAGAGCAGAGTGAGTGCCTGCTGAGGCCTTTCCCTCCACTTCCTGCTCTAGCTAGCTGCATGTGCTTTTATACAAAAAAAAAATAAGAAAGCATCAGGTTCGTTGTAATTTCTTTCAACCACCTTCAGAGTTGTGAAAAATTACAACCAAGAGCTTGCAGACAGTGACAGTAAGGGCTGCAAGACCTTTTTCAACCCCTTTGGGAGCTGAAAAATAGATGAGAATTCTGCAGGAAAGGCTTTCACAAAGTCAGGAGCTGGTAGATTACTGGTCATAACTTCCCTGTACATCCTAGCCTGTCTTCTAAAGCGTTATTTAGGATTTTTGTTGTTCTGTGGGAGACGGAGGCAGAACATCCTAGACTCTGTCAACTACAAACAGTATTCCAAATGAAAGTATTTACAAATCTGTTGATTTGCATTCTAAATGAAATATCTCTAACCTTCTTGGGCTTAAGGATCAAAGAGTCAAAAAGAGCTTGGATTACCTGAGCCAGTTTGGACCAGTTGCATTGATTTTTACTCACACCTCCAAACTGATTAGAGTAAGAAATGGCAGCATAGATTGATATTATGGTTTGGTTTTCAGAGGAAATGTAGTATTTTGAAGGCCTGTAGAGAAAGGACGAGGGGCAGTGGTTTCAAATTAAAAAAGAGTGGCTTCAGACTAGATGTAAGGAAGAAATTCTTTCCCAGNCTCTAGTTGAGGATGTCCCTGCTCTCAGCAGGGGGCTGGACCAGGTGACCTCTGGAGCTCCCTTCCAACCCAGACACTGCTATGATTCCGTGAGTTTAAAAGGCAGTATCAGGGAATTGATGTACTGTGCAGAATGCCCATTGTGTCCAGTTTCTGTCAGTGAGATTTCTATCACTGGAAGGTAGTAAAACTTTGAAAAGTCTGGTAGTATCTGAGGCAAAAATACCATTCAATTCCATGGAAACAGAAGCAGGCCCAAGTTCTGAATACTAAAATATTCTCTGTGTCATGAAGTATTTAAATTGCTATTATTTTGTTACTGTTTTATATAGAAAACTATCGAAATATCTATGGAATTTTAAAATATGGTAATTTTTTAATATTTATTCCACGCTTATAAAAGATATGTGCTCCTGAATGATGTAAATCAATTATCCCTGTACGTGTGAAATGCTGTAACAAGATCAATGAGACCTGAACACAAGGAGGCATCTTAGGATAACAGCTGCAGATACGTGTGTTCAGGGAAAACAAACAACTGAATACACACCACTCACCCTTACATTCCTCTTCCCTCCGACCCCTGGAAAATCCCTGCCATTATCCTTTCCAATTCTTAAGTGCCTTAAAAGAAAACTAAATAAGAGCAGGTAGCAATCTGCACACAGGGACCAGCAATGTCCAATAAATGGTCACTCTCGGAGCCAAGGTAAAGCGAATGCTTTGCATTCAGTTTTCAGATCTGGTTTTGATGGCACTTAATGGTCAGCAGATACTTACAGCCGAGTGCTCTGCTGTTAATGGCTCTGTGGAAGTCTGCAGCTACAGGTCTGTACTGGCTAAAATACATAGTGGGTTTAAGGATGAGCTCAAGATAATTACTTTCACAATATTAATAATTCTGCCAGTTGGGTTTCCACAAAGCACATTCAATAAAATACTAAAAATAATTATTCAATAAATCAATTACATTTTTGACTGAGTCTGTATTAGCTCTAAATTGTTTTCTCATTGATAAAATGCTTATGAAAACCTGTTTTCATGGAAACGACTCTTTAGATTTTTATTGGAAAATGCTTTGCAGTTAAGCAGAAGATGGGAGAATTAATGAAAGGTCCACATGAGCCTTATACATTAATTAAAAAAACAACAAAAAATTACTTTTTTATTGTTGCTTCAAGTAGAGGCTAACGTCCACGCTTACAAATGCCAAAAAAATGTAAAGAAAAAATTAAATACCTCCTTATCCCACTAGATGGTGGTGCCTTCAGATTAGGGCTGAGATGCTCAAACAGACAGTACAGGAAAACTTTTGCTTTGTTTAGCTGACCTGTAAATAGAGCCAGCGAGAGATGAGGTTAATCTTGTTCCTCCGGGGATATTAACAAGCATCCAGTTATAATGGCTTACTATTTCTGGATTCACAGTACTGTGTTCCTAGGAGTTTGCTCTAAGTGTGTTCTAACTTCAGTGCACATCTAATAGTATGAATTTTTCTTCCCGAGGAAGAAGAAAAGGTGCAAACCATATTGAACTCTAATGATGATTGTATCTCATGTAATACAGCCTTTTCTTTTTTCTTACTAAAGGTCCAGGCATTGCAATTTTACTGCCCTCTATCCTCAACAAAAATCAAAATCCAGATTAAAGCAGCAAATCATTAGCAACAACTGCATCTCGTGTTCCTGTATTTCACTGAAATGATCTTAAAAGTACTACCCACATTTTTATACAGCAAACGTACTGCTCGCTTTAAGGAGAAAGATATTTGCACATCATTTAGCCAAAAAGTGACAGTGTCTAAACATTGAAGGGTGCATCTCTTCAGTTCTAACAGTCGAGTGAAAATTTAACAAGAAAAGGGATCTCGCTTGAGAGAGCGCTCTTGTGCTTGAATTTTCTCAGGTTCCTGTAGAAGATGGCCAAATCCTTCATGCCTCGAGTAAAGCTCGAGCTGTTGGGATGGGGCCAATCCTGTCTCAGAGGCTGTGTCTGCTGAAGACGGTCCCAAGAGTAGGCTCAAAATCACACTCGACTGTTGTGCAGGGAGGGAGCCTACAGAGGCAGGCTTGGGCTGAGCTGGGACGTGCTGTTAAAGCATCCGGAGTCTTAAATGTGTACCAGCTGTCAGCTGGATGGCTGTCAGTCAGACCCAGACAGGAGGTCCAAAGCAAGACTGGAGTTTCTGGTGCACGTGGTGAGCTGTGTGAGGAAGTCACCGTCTGCACACAGATGCTCCAGAGAGCACCCTCCCAGAGTTGTGCAGACAGTGCCCGGCTGAATGCTATTTGTAAGACTTGCACTGGAAAGAATAGAATTGCAGAATCATAGATTTAGGTTGGAAAAGACCTTTAAGATCATGGAGTCCAGCCAATAATAAAATAATTCTGAATTATTTTAATTATGCTTAAATATACATTGATAGTATGAAAAATCTGAGATGAAAATGAAAAGCTGTTTCATGGATGAAGAACTCTGGTAAGATAAGCCCCAATATTAGACTGACCAATTGTTCTTTAGAAAGATGGTGTAAATGGTACAGAAAAGTTCAGCATGTCCATAAGTGTCTTGGCAAAGACAGCATTAGTCAAGAATCCCAGACCTCTGGTGCAGTCCAGAATTGTTGTTGCTGTTGTGTATTTTACTTCACATCACCCTGCTGCCAGGTCATCACCCAGTTTAGAATAGCTAGAGTCATGTAAGAAATAGGCCTCTTTCCAGCACAGTTTGATTCATGTTTATTTGCTGTATGTTCCCTTCCATTTCTTCTATTCCTCCCTTCCTACTCTTTCACTTTTCAGTTCCCATGTTTGCAGCACCTGCTCCACTTCCTACTTCCTTTTGAAGTGAGGGACATCAGTATGAGCAGCATCAGAGCGCTGAAGCATGTTGAATTAGTATGATTTCCAAGCAAAAACTGCAGACCAAGTAGTCCAGATCCTTCCATGTAAGAACATCACAATGCAAGAAAGCTTACTCTGTGGTGGTTTAATGAGCACCTGTCAGGGAGTTCCTTTGTATACGCAGCGGACAGGGGTAGAAAAATGGATCTAGAAATGGATGCTCAGTTCTCTGTAGAGTGTTGTGCACGACAGAATCTGACTCCGTCAGGGAGAGCAGGTCCATTCTTTCTGTCTCTGGAAAGGTGGGCAGGACTTTCTGAAAGCCTGAAGAAGCCAAATTCACTCTGCTCATTGTTACTCACTACCATTAGGGGCTGAAAAGCTGCATTTGCCAAGAGTGCAAGTTCCTTTATTTGATCTTTTTGACTGTATCGGTATAAGTGCCAATCACAGGAAATACCTCTAAGAACTCTTCCTTTTCCTTAATAAGGAATACCACATCTTTAAAACATTAGAAACAGATGTCACTGCATTACTTCACTGCTGATGTATGTAATAGAAATGACACACTAATTAATTTAATGCAGTATAAATGTACTGATTATTTATCATGGCTGACAATAAAATTATGAAAACATTCAATTACAATCAGTGGTAATTCATTATTTATTGATTCTGCATTATGCACACATTAATACAATACATTTAATTACATAAGAGAAGGGATCATTTTTCTATTGATACTTAGACATTTAGATTCATCCGTTTTATTTAAAATCCTTGATGTTTAGGTGGGAAGTTTTAATCCACAATTCCAAAAAAAACCCTCTACTGAAATGTCAGAAATGAATTGAATACACACGTCAAGCACTGGTGCACCCAGAAAAATGTGGGCAATAAGAATGACATACTAATTTCAGTCTCTTCTTTTGCTCACGTCAGTGGCCTACATTTGTTAATATAATCACGGTTACGCTTTCCCAAGTAAACCAAGGCATTAAACACTCAACTAGCAAGAAGTTAATAATGATTTTTCTTCCTTTTCTAGCCTTTCCTCAGAATTAGCAATGCCAGTGGTTTGCACGTTCATGATAAAAGCTCAAAGATCAGTAGGTAAGTTAAGAGCTTTTGATTGGGCACTGGGTAATTCTTTTGTTCAGGACTAGGAGAGTATCATTGTCACAAGGACTCCAGTCAGGCTGGAATTCAGAAAAAAAATGGTGTTTCCTTTCCTTATGACCCAGGTGCATTGTAAATGAACCTTTCAGTTCTTTTTTCATCCCTCAGTTTGGGCCCACAGTGCCCTCTGACTTCAGAAGTCGATGTTCACATTGATCGCTCCCATTTATTTTAGTGAGGATCCAAGTTCTTCACTCAAAAATAGCATTTTCTGCTGTCATCTACTCACATTGGAGATGCCCATAACAAGTCTATAGGAAAAATACTCCATAGTAAATAAAGAAAGAAATACATGGGAATCTTCACATCACAGTATCTATGGAATTCCTTTTTTTATTTTCCTACGCCCTGTTTGGCTACAGGAGACCAAGATAAAATGCAAACATCACTATGGAGATTTCCAGTCTTCTAGAAACAAAATTATAATGATTATCATTATTATTATTATAATAATTATTAGTAATAATAAATTCCCTACTGCTTCACTTAAAAAGCTGTCATCATTTCTTATCACTGCCTCCTCCTAGTCGATTGTGTCACCCATCATTTTCTCTACAGGATCCCTCTGAGCCAGGAGCTACGTCGATGCCAGCTGGCAATAAGTAACTTCCAGAACGCTGCTGACTGGTCCTGTCTGGAATGACTGGGGCTTTCCTCTCGTCTCCTGTGTCGGGAAAGAGCTCTTTCACATTTCACTCCAGTGGGGCACACGTAGCGATGATAAAAGCAAAACAAGCATAGCAGAACCTTTGCTTGACATTTTGCCATACAAACTGGGCCCATTTTTAGATGGGACTAACACACAGCACACCAGTATTCCTAGAGCTGATGGTGTTTAACGGAGTATTTCGCCCGTCAGTCTAAAAGGAACAAAAATAATGAAACTTTAATAAAAAAAATTATTCTAAAATACTTATTTCAGCTATAGGGAGGCTTTCTAGTTTGTACACATTGAAATTGCATACTGCTGGACTCCATTCAAATAAACCATCTGGATACTTTATAACCGACAAGATATTACTGTATGATTGTTAGGCTCTAGTAACTTTGTCTTGTCTTTAATAAAATTACAGAGAAATAATAATATTCATCCATAGAGTTGATTTGTATTTGCCTAGTTGAACTGGACAGCTGCCTGGTATTAATTCTCAAACCTTGAGCATTCTCTCCGTTTAAGAGCAGTTCTTCTCTCCATGGGTAGTCACCTCTCAAGGGTACTGTTTTTACTACAGCCTTTATGATTTTATATTGCTTCATGCCACTCCGACTTGCTGGGTGTTGATGCGCAAGGCTTCCTCTGGCCTTGCAAAAATTCAGTTTTATTTAGAAATATGTTTAGCTCATGGAAGACATTAAAGTCAAAAAGGAAAAAGAATTCTCACAGCGGAATTTGATTGTCACATTAATCTCAAAGCAAAAAATGTCTTTAAAAGGGCAAAGCCAATGAGAAGTGTTTGATTCTGATTTATTAAATCTCCTAATAGCAATTATGTCCAGAAAATTAACACCCGAAAGTTTCTATTTGAAGTCAGTTATTTGTTATTTCTCTCAATTCCAGCATATAAAAAGCTCAGATGAGTTCATGGCTCGATTGTACTAAACACTTTGCTGAAGTAAATAGCCCCTGCCCCACGGAGCTCCCAGTAGAAGGTTCTGAAAGGAAATAGCACTGTTATGGAATGGTATTCATTTAAACCTAGCCTATGTGAAAATTCTGCCCTAGTCTTAGGCAGCTATGCTTGGGGCCTAAAACCAGTGGCTATTGTCCTTAGAACACGCATAAAGTCACTGGAGAAAGTGAGGTTCCTCCAGCGGGTAATTTAGATCATTGAAGTTAACAAATATAGCAGTTCAGTTCGCATAGAGTCATCTCCCCTCATCTATAATGGGATTACTCGTAACACGAAAACAGGCAACTTTGCAGAAGGGTGCCTAACAAAAGGAAGGAGAAGATGGCATATATAAGCCATGCGATCACGGAAAGAACTGAAATGCTCCATTGATATCTCTTGTTTGGTATCCACTGGAAAATTTTGCATATTCTTTTCTGCTTGCTTTGTTTACTGAAAGCTTTAGGAGGAAACATAAACAAGAAGAGGGGAGGAGGGGAGAAGTTAAAGGACTAGGAAAGAAGATAAAAGAAGACTGAAAAAAAGTGGAAACAAACAGGAAAGAAGGGTGGTGATACAAAGGAAGAGTCTGGGAAAAGGTGGGTAATACACTGGGAGAAGCTAAGAAGCAAATAACCAATCTCACCAGTGTGTCTTGGCTGCTGCTGGGTGCATACCTGTCAAACTCAACTCCTTTAGATGATCTTTAACCATCTTTTTGGTCTGCTGGTGCAAGGAGAAGGGATGGACAAAGCTGAGCAGTTCTTGTGTCAACTGACCTGGTTCACGTGAAGGGGACATGGGATCCGTCTGGTTCCCAGGAGCGCTGGGTTTACTTGTGTGCGGCTGAATGAGGTACCATATGGTGCGTCTAAAGCTGCCTTACAGTCAGGCGTGAGGAGAGGGGCCGATGCCATTGTGTCTGAACCACAATTGACGCCGCACTTTAATCTGGAAGTTTCAAGCAATTACACGCAAGACCTCCCGAGACGGGACTTGGCCTCCTGGGACCGATCTCCAACACGCACGTCTCACAACCTCCCTCCAGACTGTGCGCAGCAAACACTCGTCCCGGGTCGGTGGGGCCAGAGGGGCTCAGCTTGCTTGGGATCCGACCCCCTTGCGTTGTGCTGCGCTACCCTCACCGCCCGTCACTGGAAAAGTCCCGACACGTTAGGGGTTTCTCGGTAAATCGGTGGCACGTTGAAGGTGTTACTCACCCAACAGCCGAGCACTACAACCCTCTCTCCCCGCTCCTCATCTCTCCCGATTTCTTTCAGCTGAGGCAGAGCACAGGTGTTTGAAATCTCAGGAAAGTACCAGAGCGCAGCGACAGCTGAAACTACTTGGGAAAGGGGGGCGGCACCTGCACCTAGAGCGGGCCTGCCCCCCG
>VWZY01005978.1:495644-567925 GCA_013399075.1 Chloroceryle aenea | reverse complement strand
AACGTCAGGTGTCTGAAACATTATCCCTGTTGTGCTTTGTGCAGCTGATGAAGGCACCTCGCTTCAGTGCTGCAGGTCCCTGGAGCTGCTGCTGCTCGTCCTCGTACTTCTAAATGTTGCTGTGTGTCGAAGGAGGGCAATTTTCTAAAAAGCTTCTGACATAATCCTGAAAAATAGGAGGGGGGGGAATCAAGTCTTACCAGTGAGACATAAAATACATTTAAAAAAACCACCCCCCCACCTCTAAACTCCTTAAAACAAAAACTCCTAAAGCCACAACAAAAAAACCCAAACGGAGCAGGGTAGTAAAGTAATAGGTGAAGTGCTGGCAGTTAGAAGCCAGCAGAATATGAATACTGAAACAGCACCTGAGGTAAGGAACTCGGTGTTGTGTTTTTCTCTATTGCACAAACTTGTTACTGTAATATGTATTTGTAGGTCTGTGGAGGCTTTTTTTGTTGTTTTTTAAGGCTTCGCCTGGTGGTGTTTATACTGCAGTTTGGGGATTTGAAAGGTGACTTCTTAAAAAGCCCAGACTTGAGCAGCTCATCCTTAAGAAACCATTTTTACTGGCTCCTGCTTTGTCCTGCCTGTTTCGTGGAGAACTCAACCCCACGATCTCTCATCCTCAGCCTCGCTCAATGTGCCGCAGGTACCGTTTGCTGCCCGGGTGCATCCCGGGCGTGCGTGGCCCAGCAGCCAGCTGCTCCGAGGCTGTGCCTGCCAGGAAGGGCCGATGGGCTGCTGCAGACACTGTGCATCACCCCGAAGGAGCTCTTGGAAGATGTTTGGCCAGGATGATGGCTGTAATGTGCTGCTAACCTGGCTCTTGCAGTCTGAACGGCTCAGGAAGGGTAACTGATCTTGCTATCATACACTGAAACCAGGATTTCTGGTCTGGGATCAGAATCACTGTCCCTTCTTTCTGCTCAGTGTTTATAAATGGCTTTGTTGCACAGCTGAAGTTTGGTTCAAACAAATCTTGTTTCTTTGTGCTGCAACTCAAGAAAGCTTCTGTCTTGCAATTTCATGACACACTTTTGTCTTGCCTGTTAAACTAGAGAGGCTTTTGATCACTCGCTTATCTTGCTTTTTTAATATGCTTTAATCAAAATGGTACTGCCCTGCCCCTACTCTCTAATAAACTGTTTGTTCCATCTTCTTAGTTACTCATCCTTAAAGGTTTAAGACTTTAACTTTTAATCTTAGTGACTGCAAAATTTAACCCTTTCTTATACTGGGACAGTTTGTTAACTTAGTAGTTAAGCTGGTGTATTCTGATCTAGTTTACACTGGTTGTCCTCTGCCTTTCGTCTTACAAGAGGTTTGTCAATGTAACCATCCTCCCAGTGCCTCTTGGCTCTCTGTGATAGGTGAAAGATTCCAGGAGGGGATGTGGTTGTTTGTAGGTTATTGTCCTGCTGGTGTTAAATCATAATAGGTGCTCGATCTTTAACTAGAGTACTCCTTACTAGGAGCTGGTTATTGATTTACAGGAAGAAGAAAGGGGAAACGAGGAGAAGAAAGGAGGAACGGGGAGACTGAGTTGGCAAATACCAACCCAAGTTTGGGACTCCTGGGTGCTAGAAGGTCTGGACTGCAGATAGTTGGCTTGAACAGCCCTTCAGCAGTCTGTCCCGTGACTCCACGAAGGGCTGAAGTTGCTCTGCCTTGTGTGCAGTAGGCTGATGTGAGCAGAGCACGTTAGAATTGCTGCAGGAGAGCAGGTGACCTGTGCACTGTGTGCGCAGTGTGTTGAATCTCTTGCAGGATTTCTTGCTGTGCCTGCTCTGTTGTTCATAATTTCTACCTCCATCCTCTGCTGATGCCACCTGCAGGTAGTTGTGGCTCTGGTGGCTGCACAGCCTCATCTTTTGCAGTCGTGTAGATTGATCCATCGTGGACAACAGCAACACAATACATAAATACACAAATAGCATTCCATTGTAGACAACAATTGCAAATTTCATTTGTTGAATGATCATTGAGTTATCTTTCAAGTTTTTAAAGAAGGCTTCCAGGTTTAAAAAGCTGCCTAAGATATTCTTGACCATATTTTGACAAGGAAGTTTAGTAGATCCTTTGGTCTTACAAACTTTTTTCTATCTTCTATAAACACCAGTTTTGGGAAGAGTTATTTGGAGAGTTTTTTGATGCTGCTGTTTGTTGTTCTGTTTTCTGATTAGAAACTTTTTCAACATCTGCACATGAAGTAGTTATCTGATCAAGTCACACAGTTTCTAAAATAATCCCTTTTGTCCAGTGCTATGGTAATTTGAGTAAGCAAATCTATAGACAGTAAGTGGGCAAAGAACATTCTGAAGTGCTTAGGAAGATTGCTTAGTTCTGCTATGTGACTGGGCAAAATTAGAAACTTCCTCTTTCTGCTGTGCATTTTTCATAAAGCCCTATTCTGAAACACTGGTTTCAGCTGCCCTTTTTTCAGGGTGGACAGGAGTCTTTCTAATCAATTTGTGATGTGTTGTGAAGTGATGCTGTTGAGGGTCTTAAAATGTAGTCGGTGGTTGGAAACTAACCGAACTGAGTTGTGGAATAGAGAGAAAAAGGTCCAGATTCCTGAAGGTAATAACTGAAGTGTTAATAACTGGGTTAAAGGATGTGTTAATATCTGGCTATAAGCTCTCTATGTAATGCTGTAGAGGAGACTGAATGAACATGAAGGCTTTGGATCTTGTGTGAAGGAGGAGATTGCTTTGTCCTTTTGACCTCATTGCAGATGAAATTCTGCAATGGAACCATTGCAGAACCAGAGTCTTTCAATTGATTTCAGTGCTTTTGGATCAGGAGCACAGAAAGCAATCAAAACTAAATGCATATCCATGAACTAATCTCTAAGTTCCTTCGGTCCACACCAGGAAATATTTTGTGCAAATTTGGAAGCGGAGCAATGAAAGGATCCTTGGAAAATGAGTTGTACCCCTCTGTATTTAGCTAATCTCATATTTGGTGTTTTAATTGCTCTCAAGTCTATATACTCATATAGAAATTAAACCCAGAGGTGGTACTTAACAGAACCCTGAAACATCCAGAGAGATTCTTCATCTGCATTTGAGTTCTGCTGATGAAAGGCATTACACGGGCTAGAAGTAGTAAGTCATTAAAAATGCGTGCTTGCCTTGCCTGGTAAACTCTTGCCAAGAATAGGGGATTACAGGATGTTTGTGCAAGCTTGTATAGGAATTTTCCCTTTTCCCATTGTGGAAAGTGTTTCCCAGTGGTCATAAGTGGAAAATATTTTCCGTGGAGTGAGCACTGTGAACTTTCTTCTGTGCATGTTGCACATTGCTGATGCTCAGCAATCCTTAGTCTCAAATGTATGATACATGATTAGGAACCATCTTGATTATTTTTAACTGAGAGGGGTGTTTAGTGCTCTAAATAGAGGTGACTGGATGTAAAGTGTTGTGGAAAAAAGTATTATGCATCTTAACAGTTTAAAGAGTACAAAACTTGGAATTACTGTGTCCTCAATGCGATGCTTCCAGTACCATGGGCAGCATCCCGGCTGGTTACTCAACTCTGATTTCTTTTTACAGGTGGAATTCAAAAAAACCTGACTTTTTCACAGCTATTGATTCAACTTCTTGGACATGTTAAAATCAGTTTGCTCTTTTATAACTGTTCAGTTGGAAATTATTTCAGCAGACTACTGGGAAAAAACAGTGTCTAAGGATCTTCAGTTCTTTCAAGGCCTATTGATTCTGCCTTTCAAAGCAGCGCCAGTTTAACCAAATAGGAAGGATTCTTTGTTACTGGTGTTCACTAATACGTGTGGAAAAACTTTAACCTTTCTCAAGCTGAGGCTGCAAACACGATGAAGGGTAAACCCCTGAGTACCTGTATTTCCAAATGCTGTACAGTCTAAATCACAGTCAGCAATTAGTGCTTTACACACACGCCTCATGTTTCTGGAAGTCCTATGCACTCGCTGAACACAAATGGCAGTTGGTGGACTATTTATTACTTATCCTGGTTTTGGTGGAGAACTCGGCCTTGTATGTCATTTAGACTTTGTGACACATGTAGCCTCCCAGGGCCTAATGACTTGTCTGCAGATGGGCTGTTATTTATTACAGTCATGTAGAATAAAATTGATTGTCTTCTAAAATTAATTTTTCATTTGCCTCCAGCTCTGCTTTAATAGAGGACACACAGTTGCCTGTTTGCAGAAATACTGTTTAATCACATTAATATCTCAGCCCCCCAGGCCGGTGAAGATAATTGTACAAACGAACAGCAAAATCTGTATCTTTAACTTCTTTTTATGATTAAATTATGCAAATGACTTATCTCCTGCCCTTCCAAGCACTAATCATCTAATTAGGAATGATGTGTTAAAGGGATGGTTTTGAATCAGGAGAAGGGGAGAATGGAGGAAGCAGAAAATAGGACCTGACAATGAAACCGCTGAAGGTACTGTAGCGGTACAAGATAAATCTGTGTGTTTGTTCAAAAAGCAATGATAAAGGCTAGTCTTGCTTTAGTGATCTTTTTCAGAAGAGGATAATTGTTTCTTCTGGTTAGTCTTTGCCCATAATTTTCCATGTTAACTTTAAATTCAATTCTTAAGGTTCAAGAGTTGAGTCAGTACTTTCCCTTCCAGTTCTCATGAGCAAGGCAGTGCAAGTGTCTGTTGGCTTCACTAGTAGTGTGGTTTGTAGGACAAAGTACATCTATTTGTGGATTTTTTTTTTGTGTGTTCTGAGCCTGTTGGATGCTTCTGTTCCTCTGTCTTGGTCTCTCTTTTTTGGATACTGAATGGCTTGTGAAAAACCCCAGAATTTTGCCTCTTAATATGAAAATGCAGATGCCCACCTAAAGACAATGGTGATCTCATTGCTTGTGTCCTGTGCCTAGTTTGGGGAGTGTCCTTTTGACTGATGCTTGATGATGATGTTTAGGTGATCATAAATTAGTATTTTAAGCATACACATAGAAAAGAATCATGCCTTGACCTCTCCAAGAGCTTACAACCCTCTTTGCTGTGTTCTATTTGGTAAACAGTTTCTACCTGTGTGGTTTTTTTGTGCCTGAATAAGCAGATCCTCCTGCTTAAAGCACTTTCTCACAGCAGGTTCAAGCTATCTTTGTGTCATTATTTTGCTAAAGGTAGAACAAACCAATTCTTATATTGGGTGATAAGACAAAGCTTGATAACACATCACTTTTGTTTTCCCTTTACTCTGTTATTGCTGTACTTTATATGATTAAGATGCAGTATACCAATAAAATAAGGATATTCTAGGAACTAACTGAAATTTCAGGTATTCCTATGTGAGAGGGATTAAATTCCTTTATAAATACGAGAAGGCATTCAAGCATGAGGGCACATGAATTGATAGGATGCTACCTAGATAACAGTAGGTCCACATTCCCTAAAAGCAGGGTACAGATCAGATCAGTCTTTCAGACAAGATGAATCTTCCTGTGTTTTCTCCAGGTCTGGTAAATGACCTCACTCACTCAGCCCTTGCCCTTTAGAAGTAAATACATGAAATAGTGGGGAAAGGTTTGCCAGTTACGATCACTTTTGAAAGTTTGAGGGACATGTTGCTTGCAACATCTGCCTTACTTGTTAACAAACCTCAGTTGCTCTGCCTGTACGCAGGGTTTGTGTTTATGTGTAGGTGTGTGCATGCACACAGGGGTTTTTGGGCATAATCTCTGGAAAGCTTAACTTCCCCAGGAGGGTGGGAGGCAAATGCTGAGAAGCTGGAAGCATTGATGTCAAAAGAATCTTTTTGTTAGTGATTAGGTGTATGTTACAGGGGTTTAAAAAGAAATAGCCTCAAATTAAATTTGAAAGCAATTAAAATGCTGACTGTAGTAGATAATCTGGCTTTTCTATGTTGTTCTTGGATGGTTCAACATAAAGAATGCAAGTTCTGACACTGCTTTCGTTTGTCTGACACAGACGTAAATTGCTGGTGGAATGTTTTCATAAACACTTTATGGATGGGGAGGCTGCATTTCTTTCTGTACCTTCCAGCAATATGACTGAATTAAATCACTTCCCATCTAGCTTTACATTATTTTTCATCGTTCGGATGCCAAAATTTCTTCACAAAAGTAAAAACTATAAGACCTGCTTGAAGAAATCTTAGACAAAATATTTTGTGCTAAGAAAATTTAAGTCATTTGGATATGTGAGGCTGAAGTGTATTTTTGTCAGAATTATAGGAGACTCAGAAAGGAGTTCCCATTGGATTAAAATGTTCTGGGCTTTGTTGGGTATTTAAATTGTAATGAAGGTTTGAGCAGAATGGTTTTTGGCTTGGGATAGGCAATTTTGTGATACTGCTGGAGCAGATAATCCTAGACGACTACTTTTTTTTAGGCTTAGATTCAGATATTAACAACAGAGATAAAAATAAGAGGCCTTGTACTTAGGTTGTGTGAGAAGGGAGAGAGTGGTGGAGAGCATGCAGCTGCCATTCTTTATGTGGCTGGCTTTCTGAACACTGATGGCTTTTCACTGCATGCTCTAGTGTGGCAGGACTGTAGCACGGAGGTCAGGATACTGGGGTGGGTATCCACTGAGATACCTCCCTGCATCTGCTAGAAAGGACTAGTTACAGATGCTAATCTTGAAGGGTTTAGTATTAATCTTCTGTAGTCTGTATTTACTGACTGTTATGCATAGACAACTTGGAAGAAGGTGGTCTGCAGTAAAGTGTTTGGGTATCTTTCTCTGTGTCCACACTTGCTCAGGTCTTCATTTATCCAGTGGCTCATTCAGAAGTTCTTATCAGTGTCCTGGGCAGTTTTCATGGAGTAATTGTATGTGACAACAGCTGGGAGAGCTCAAAAGATTTTATAAATTAAGTTGTTGGTCTTGTAGGAAGTTGAACTAAAGCATTCTTGGAAGACCTCCGAGTTAGGTACGGTATTGGAGTCATCTCCTGATCCTTCTTCGTGTGGTTTTGTGCAGAAGGTATTAAATAATTTCAGTCCATTCTCTTGAGTTCCTCTTCTTGGTGGGTTAAGTGGTGTCCTTGCTTAGAATGGCTAATTCTTTATGCTGAGAGAGATTGCACTTGCTAAAAACTTCAGCAGCCTTCCTAACACAGTGCCCCACAGTAACACTTAATCAAATTGTGAAGTCTCATGAATGTGAGAGATTTTTAGCTGATCTTGACCTCCCTGCATGTTCTTGAAGCTGCTTAATGCCTATGTGTGGTGTTTTGGAGAAGTGGAGATGGATGTGGTTCAGTTAGAATTACTAATTGGTCTTCTATGAGCAAAAGGATTATACCTGAGTGAAAGGGAGAAAAGCTGATACAGACTACTTGTTCTTTCTACTTGGTTTTGTTTTGATGATAATCTCATCTTTGGATGGTTTATCCCATGTATCTTGGTGTTGAAAAATAAGACACCTGAACTGGGCATTCAGTATGCATGACTTTTTGTGCATGATGTTTTGAGAGAGTCCTTTCCATGGCTCTGATTTTCTGCATTCTCATTTTGCATCTTTTCTGTTACGCCGTGGCAGCAATGCCACGTGTTCATGAGATGATGGGTGTTCTAAACCACGGGAGTAGTTTTCAGGGGACTCTTCAGGGGAAGAGGGAAGTTGCTACATAAAGGAGCCTGTAAAAGGGATTTGCTTTATGTGCTGTTTGTAGCTCCTGGAATGTTTACTGCTTTTGAGGAGGGTATTCTTAACCTGTGTGGGAGGTTCTGTCTTTGAGTGTATGTTCCTCCAAAAAGATGTTATAATAGAACAACCAGTTAAAAGATCTTTCAGTTATCCTTGGGTTTTATGCACTTAAACTGTTCTTCAATGGCTGCTAGTATTGCTCATGGAGCCTTTACTTGTAGAGTTAGGTAGCTATAATAATCTTTACAGCAGTTAAGGTAGAGGCTATTTCAATATTGTAGAAGCTTGAGTTATGTATTACATTTAATTACTTCACAAAACACTAAACCAGTAATGCAGCTTCACTAGTATGATGTTAAAGCAAGGTCCTGGATCAGTGGTAAGGTTTAGGACAAATGGGGTGTTTAGAAGCAGTGAGAATTCTTGCAGAGGAATGGTCTTGAGCTGTTGAGTTGTCTGCTAATTTCAGATTAGTTTAGTCTAGAAATCCAAACGTGTTCCCTTCTGTGGTCTTACTGTGGCTCGGGGTAATTGAATTTTTTTGAGGAAACAAAATTCTGTCATTGAAGAGAGGTTTTGGCAAATGTTGAGAAATAGTAGGGCATTTAAATATTCATGGCTTTAGACTGAGTGTACAGTAAGTATGGGATTACATGGTTGCTGGCATCATGGATCTAATATGGTACAAAGCCACGTTTGTCAGCCTTCCTTGCCTTCCCAAGCGTACCGTGAGGGATCTCTCCTCACCCAGAGAGGTGAAACACCAGCTTGATGTCACTGAAAGCAGGACAAGGTCTCATGCTTTCCACAGCAGTGGGGTGCATGCTTCCTAATCTCTTTTTCAGAACCTAATAGTGCATGAGTGTGCAACGACACACTAGGAGTGTTGTGTGATCCCATAGCTCTACTATTTCATAACAGCTACCACCTTTGGTCTGGGTTTTCCAGAAACTGCTGAACTTTTACTTTGAACGACTCAGAGACATTAAGGAGTTATCTCCCTTCACCGTGGATCTCGGATTAGCTGTTTTTGACTCACTGTTGTTCAAGCTGCAGTATGGAAAGGTTTTCAAACAGCAGCTGTATGAAAATGTGGGCAAGTGCTGGGTGGGGGGGAAGCAACACTGGGAACACTGGGAGTGTGTGTGCGTGTCTTTTAAACTGCAGAGGTTGTGCCTGGGTTACCCTTTGAGTATATATGCTGCCAAATTAATTTCTCCTGGTCATACTCTGCATGTTTTAAGAGTCAGGAGAAATAAGCAGCTATTAAAACAATTAGTGAAGCATGAGAAGGTAGAGTTGGAATCTCAAGGCTGTACAGATATACGGGGAAATACCTCTGTAGGAATTGTTCAGGTTTCTGTAGTGCTTTAGACTTCGGTGTCTACAAACTTACTATTAGCCATGTAAAGCATGGTTTGGGAGAGGGGTAATTCATAGTTTTCAAGTGGATACTTTGGCTGGTGTCTGAATTGGTACACTCTAATGGCTCTCTGTATGTTCAGAAGATGCTTATTGTTATTAATATCACAGGAAATTAATACCTAATTCTGGCTATGGGCAGGGATTGTTTGGGGAGTTGAGTGCTTAAGTTGTATTCACCTTTATGAAGTGTGCAGGTACACGTGACATTTAATAGGTTGCTAAACCTTCCAACCCTCTGCCAGTAAACAGGTTGCAGTAGTTATGGGGAATGGGAATTTTGTATCCGTTTAAATATAAGCAGATTGCCTGAGGGCTCTTGATGTATTTACCAGTATTTCCTTAATAAAAATATTAGATGTATGAAAACGGGACTTTGTATTTCTTTGAGATCAGAGTGCAGCCTGCCTCTAAAATCGTTTATCTGAACAATTACCTAGGTAGCAAGGATACACATTATCTGTTTCAGCATTTCTTAACGTGGAGCTGTCAAAATCAAGTGATTGATAGGAATTCTTTGGACAAGTATATAGAACAAACAGCAGAGTATGGGATGCTGTGTGGTGGGGGTGTAGAGTCAGTGTAAGGGAGATGTGAAGCGCTTCAGATGCCAGGGCTTTGACTGCCTCCAGAGATGCAGTGTGGTGTGCTTTGGGGAGTAGAAGTTTAGGGATTCCCATTCACTTCCTTCTTGCTTCCTCTCTTCCCTCCTGGAGAAACTTTTCATTAGTAAGTATGATACTTTCCACTACTTCGAGGGGGGAGGTCCCACTCCCCCAGTTTGTTCCACAGTTAAACTGGCTTACTAACCAGATTGGTGCACATGGATTGCTCAGCTCAGTAAAAACAAGAAGCCTTTAAAGTGCAGTCCGACTGCTGTTTTCCTCTAGGGAGTAGGGTAAATTCCCAGTGTTTCCATGGAGGAAGATTGCTATCGCTGCTTTTGTGTTTCTTTTAAGGTCAAATTTGTGCTGATGATATACTTGACTGGATCACAGCAAGATGGAAGGACCAGCCTGTAGGAGAAAGCATTTGACCTATGGTGGTCCCAAATACTAAGCATCCAATTTTAGTGTGTTCTTTTTTCCCTTTTAGTTATCTAGGTCTTATCTTTCTAAATGATCTCAAACTAATATAGTCAGAAATACCTTCTTCATAATACCAGTCTCAGTGGAGCATTTATGCACATCCGTGAAACAATTCTTTAGCTGCTTTAATAACTTCAATAAATAATTTAACTCTTAATCCTGCTATCCTTAATCACATAAGTGATAGTGAGCCACTAGAAATAATGAGACTCTTCCAACTCTAGTGGTTTACAGTGTCTGCAGTAACTTGCTTTCCTGTAGAAAAATGCTTCAAGACTCTTCACAGGCAGTTCATGACAGGGAGAACCTAAACACCATCTTTTAAGGCCCCAGTGTGAGCTGCTGGACTTAACCCAGGTCAGTGCTGGGATGATGTGAACACTGGTCCCAAGATTCTCTTTTTATTAGGAAAATACTTCTTGCCTGCTTCACAATCCGGAAATGAAGCCAGCAATCTGATTAGTAATAAATGCCTGAAAATGGTAAATCCCTTCATAAATGAAGGTTGTAGCAGAGGAGATTAAAGAGTTGAACTGTAGGCAGGTGTAACTGCATGACTTTTAAGTGGGAATTTAACATTTTTAACTGCTTTTATAAATAGATCAAATTTATTGATAAACACCCAGAGGGGGGTGGAAAAATAGAACCTCTGTGTTCTGGAAACACACTAAAGCTGATTAATGTATCAGCACAAGAGGAAAATAGCAAAAAAAAAAAGAGGAAGGGGAGAGAGAGGAAAGACAAAACTAGTTCACGTTTACTCCAGCAAACACCCCTAAAGTAGCAGTTCCCTGGAGAGCTAGTGTATGGTGTTAGCTCCTTGTTCTGGTGCAGGAGGATGGACCAGGACACAGTAAGAAATGTTAGGGGAGAAGGAAGCAACAACTGGAACAAAAAACTTCTAACTCAAAGTTCTTGATCTTCTCATTGCTGGAGAGTTCTTCACAATCCGGGTGCTTCCAGAGGAGAGCTGGATGTCCACATGTCCCAGTTCCAAAACCATGGGTCATCTGTGGTTCCGGAAGCTGGCAAAGAAGGAGCAGTGGTTATGGATCAAGGTTTCCTCCTCCAGGCTGCTTTGGTGCTTTGCATCCTCTGGTGTGAGGAGAGAGTATTACGGCTGTCATATGGGGAGCCTCACAAATGGTCTTGGTTGCTGTTTAGGAAATGGCTCTCTCAGTCCTGGCAAATCCTGATGGGTTTTTTAAACTGTTAAGATATTATTTAGAAGTAAAAGTAGACAGGGATAATTGAGTGATGATATTTTTTTTAGTTTCATCTGAACAGACATGGTTCCAGTTTCAGCACTGGAAGGCTGAATCAATTTTTGGATTATTAAAACCCCCTCTTTTAGGCAGATAATACATATGTGAATTCTATAAAGTGGGAATGAAAAGTGAATGCCAAAGCCAGCTGGGAGCATTGATGTGATCTTCTGGTTACCTGCCAACACTGAAAAATTCTCTTTTACAGAATAATATGTGAAGTTTGGGTAGGAGATTAAAGCTAATTAAGAACAAAAAACAAAGCTAAAAGAAACACCCACAGAAGCACTGTTTGTGTATATAATACATAAAATCCATGTAATAATCCAGCACAGTAATCTATCTGTCCCATAATGCAGTCTTTTGGAGCTGGAGAGTTACTCAGAACCCAGTTGAGACTTAAAAAAATCAAATTTTAGGAGTGGACTAATCCTTTTATATGGCAAAATATAAACTGAGAGAGGAACAGGATTTCTCCATAACATCTTAAGAAATTTCAGATGATTTATTTTTTCTGGACCACTGGGGAGAATGTCATCCTTTTTTTCTTTACCTCTGGTGGATTTTTTTATGTATTCCTTAAAGATGCTATCAGTGACTGGTTTTGTTTTGCCTGTTGTCACAAAAAACCCCACATGTGTATGAAATATGTGTAATATGGAAGGAATACACTCCAGAACTCCTTTGAGTGGAACAGCTGACCTGGAAGAGTAGTGGGTAGGGAAGGCTGTTCAGGCTACAGCAAGGCCTTGTCTCGTCATCTGGTGGTCAACCTCCAGCTAATCAACCATGAGCTGGTTTGATTCTTGGTGAGGAACCTTGTAAGAAGGTGCTGTGCCTTGCAGGGAGGAGTGACTTTGTTTTGTTCAAATCACTGCAGAATCAATCTTGCTTGATGCTATGAAATGCAGCTCATGGAAATACCCTCTTAAAGATTTGAAGAACTGAGGTGGCAATTCTTTCTGGTAAAGAAATGTTGATTTGTGAAAGTTCCCAGCAATGCAGTATGCCTAGACAGAATGGTATAGCACAGATTGCATAATGAATTGTGTTAGATATAAAAATTTTTGTCATGTGCTATATTCATGCTGTAGGTGGATCCTTCATACTGTAAACTGCTTTTGGAATCAGCAGTTGTTGAAGCTTGCCACCTGCTGTTGGGGTAATCGCTGGGTTTCCCTGAGGTGTTAATTCTTACTGGGTACTCTATGTCGAGCTGCTCAAGTGGTTCTTACTTTTCAGGTACTTGGCAAAAAGCAGGAAGATCAGATGTCTCCAGGTTCTCCGGAAATTCTGTTGGATATTGGGGCACAATGTATTTCAGGGGCTGGTTTTGAAAACTGAAGCTGGAGTCACTCAAGGGCAAGGTTGGAGGCATCCAAAAACCAAACTCTAGAGAGGCAGCTCTTTCTCATACCCTCAGAATACAAGGGTGTAGAAGGCGTACCTTTATCTACATCTGTATCATAGCAACTCTCTATTACTAGGGGATGAAGGTGAGAAATACTTTCCAGGTTCTTCCCTTATCATTTTCATCAGAACAGCAGCCTTATATTTCCCTTTAAGTTTTTATCTCTTTATTTTCTCAGTACTCAGACTATAGCTGGGAGTTTCTTCCTTTTCAACTTCTGCTGTACCTAAGAATCCAAGTGTCAAGTGTAACAGATGAGTAAATTCAGTCTCTGAATCTTTTTCCTGCATTAGTGTTTGAATAATTTGATTCTTTTTTTTTATATGCAAACTCAGTTGGAATTAAGATGAAAAGCCAAACAAATTGAGCTTGCCACCTCTATGGTTAGGTACGAGTAGGGTTTCACTTTAGGATAGGAAAGCATCAAATTACTGCTTCATTTATAGAACAGACAGTTCATCTTCCGCTGTATATGCTGATTTTATTGCTTAGAGTTCTGTGAATGTCCCTACGTAATTTGCACTCTACAGATAATGCAGACTTCTGAAGATTTTTAGCATGGCATTTGTATTTTCTTTTTGTGGTGAGAAGCAGAGGAATAGGGAACAACCCTCTCATCATTTATGTATCGTGACCCAGCATCTCGGAGCCTTGGGCTATTATTTCAAAATCCAATATATTCAAACTTTGGCCTCGGAGAGCAGTAGGATCAGTACACAAGAACAATAGAGTGATAAATATAGATTTTTCATTAAGGAAAAGACTATATCCTGTCATTTTTGAATCAGTGTTCAAAAGAGGATCTGAGAATTCATAGCCTCCTATAGGATTTAACTTTATTTTTGTTGCAAAAAAGGACTTTGCGGCCTTCTCTTGTTACTATGAGCGAAGCATTGTTGACACAGAAATAAAATCTTAATGTATGCTAAAGGAGAGCTCTGCTAACACTGTGACAGGAATTTAATGCGAGTCAATTTTGAGCCATGCATAATTACAGGCATGATGTGGAGCACCCCTCACTGGGTAGCAGGGTTTGGTAGAGCCACACAGATCCAGTTGACTTACTGGGGTGAGCTTCAGTGTCAGGAGCTGAGTTTCCTTTCTCCACTGAGTGCTCTCCTACACTAGAAATTGGTTTTGGTAGTGCAATTATGTGTAATGAGCTTCTTAGGAGCAGAGAGACGGGGGATTTCTAGTGGAAGAGTTAGGCTACTGGAGGGATAGCATATGCTTCTAGGCGTGTGCATATGTACGTGTAAGCACACCACCCTCACATCTGAAGGGCTGTCTCTGCTGAAGTTGTAGAAATGGTTGAACTTCTTGGAGCTGTGAAGACATGTTACATTCTGGGAGAATTTCGTATTTTAGAAATGAGTTTTCTTTGAATTTCAACAGATTTTTCACTCATTTTCCTTAGAGCAGCTGTGATAGTGTACAAACAATCAGAATTTATGCCGAAAAGCGAGTTGGGTTTTTTGGTGCTGTTTGTTTGGCTCTCAAGGAAACAGTTTATGATGTTCTTTTGAAACCAACAGCCTGACACTTGTTATAGAGGATCCCAAACAGCGAGATGTTTTGTTTTCTGTGGTACATTTCAGAAACCCATGCTTTTTGCTGGCCTTAGATACCACAAGAAAGACACCTGACCCCGTGTTAATATCCATGTCCCTACTTAAACACACACGCCTGAAATTCAAATGTAAGCAACTCTACCTGGAAAGGCTTGCTGTGTGCTTTGTACCTACTGCTGTTGTAGTTTACCAGAGGAGACTCTCCTCTGTTAGATTTGGTGGGAGGGAGGGTGGAGGTGGAATGATGAACTATGGGCTCTCTTTCCAAGCCCTGCCGGGGAGATGCTTTATTCTCTGTTGTTATCAATGCGAAAATAAAATTACAAAAAGAATATTATTTCGAAAGTTTTCAGCTTGCTTTTAGCTGACAGGTCTCTAAGTGGATATAGCTTTTTCCACCTGCAATCAAATGTAATAAACCTTCTTCACTGCAGAAGTCAAATTCCTGGGAAAAAAAGAAGTTGGAAGCTCACACTTACACCATAAAACCTTGTTTATTGCGACCATCAGTCTTCGAAGATATGCCCCACAATGGGGTTTGGTAAAGCCATTACAAGGTGCCGTATGAGTTCCATTTGCCTACAGTAAATAGAATGTCAGAAGTGTCAGGGGGAAATAAATATCGGGCTGGTTAAAAGGGAGCAGAGATGGCTCAAAGCATCATTGAGAGGATTGATTTATCTGGCATGCTGTAATGACTGCAGATGTGGATCTGTTATTCTAGATGAGCAATGAATTTGATGAGCTGATAACACAGGGCCAGAGAGGCCTGGTTTTAATTACTGATGAGGAATTTATTTGTGAAGCGCTGTGATTTACTGAGGGTTTGTTCTGTTATTGACAGGTGACCTTGGGGCTTTTCTCTTTTGATGAATAAAAAAAGCGGCATTTTTTAAAGGAAAACTGTTTTATCAGCGCTGTGAATACAGCGAGGTCATTTTAGATAGAGTATTGTCTTTTTAAACCATCTCTATATATAATTATTTTTTGTAGCAGTTGTTAATTGCCTCTCTCATCAAGATTGTCGTGTGTGCTACACTTGCTACTTGAGAGAGACTAATTCTGGTGCAGATTGTTGCTAGCAGGAATATGCTGGGTAGAACTTTTGTTACTTGCTTTAAGATCTCTACCACAAAAAGTCAAAGCATCTGAATGTGGTTGTCCAGCTTTTCAACTGCCTAACTCATCCAGCATGTATTGTTTTTACTGTTCAGATTTTCTTTGCAGGCCACTGGGGGGGAGGAAAAATCATCTAAAAAATGCTGAGGAATCAAAAGGTGGTTTTGTTTGGTTTTTTAGGTAAACATTGTCTTCTTGTCAGACTGCTGCTTTAAGTTTTCATCAGGGTAGTCTCTGTTGGGCAAGAAGTTTGTGATATTCCTGTTGTTTTTTATGTATGTCTAAACTTTCTTTTCTTCCACAGAATATACTTTTCTTTTTGGTCTCTACGTGCAACGGGAACTTCAGTGTTGATGTTTTTATTTGTGCTCTTAATTCTTACTGCAGTTGCAAATTGCAGCACACAATACATATCTATCAGTGTAAATCTAAGTAGCTTTTGTTTAAACTCAGAACTGTGTGCAGGCTCTGTAGATGTATTCTGATTTGTGTATGCTATTGACTCCTAAATAGGAAGAAGCTAAAATAGGAAAACCTTTTGGGTTCAGCATTTTGTAGATGATATTTTGATGAGTATATAAGAGTCTTGCAGTATGCTGGGTAGAGGCAGGTAGTGGATCCAAGGAGACAGAAGATTCTTTTGTTTTCCTTTTGTGAGCTTTACAACAAAAGTGGTGTTATGCAGGAAAATGCTGTTTACTACTCCTTTTTAATAGGGAAAAAGCTGTTAATTTAGTGTTTATATTCCATATAGCTCCTGGAAATTGAGACATCTCTAACCAAACACTCTTACTCTATTGACCCATTTACACCAAAGTATATTCAAACTACTTGTGACTTTAACTTCTTGAGACAGGGAATCACCCGCTAAAGGAATAGGTGGTGGCAGGCACATGTAAGGTCTGCTTTGATCCGAGGGTAAGGAAACCCTTCAGCAGCATAATGCCAATTAATCAGAATGTTCTGAGGTGGAAGGAAGAAAGGGAGAAACATCTGAAGCTGGCACCGTGTACCCAGTGGGCAGCTACAACTGGCTGGAGTTCCAGAACTTGTACAGAGGAGACCATGGCTCTTAGTGAGCCGTGTAGTAGGCACCAAGGAGGGCTGCTGGGCAGTGAACTGGAATAAAGTGTTATATGTTTGACTGACTTCTTGAGATGCTGGAAAAGAAAACAACAAATGCACAAAAGAAACAAAGATCACGTGACTAAATACAGAACAAAAACCTCCAAAACAAACCCACCAAAGCCCCCAACACTTCCCTCCCTCCCTGATACTGCAGTTTTCCTCCCTTACCCCCTCACTTTCTCGGTGGGTTTTCCATGGAAGTGGAACAGTTTGCTGCTGATGAATAACATGGATCTTATAATAAGAGCACAGTGTTTAGCTCCAGGGATAGTATTTCAATTTAGCGCATCTGACAATTTTAGATCTACTCATGACTGAAATACTGTGATTAAGCAAACTGCAGTTAATAAGAGTATTAAATAATGTTCTGTTTTACAGATGGACTGGGTTTAGGGTTTTTTATAAAACCAAAGTGTTTTTTAAACTACTGAAGTATTCTTCACCTGTAAAACTGAGTATTTGCTGAAGTAACAACTACAACAAAAATCTTTCTCCCTTGTTTTTTGGTTTGTTCAGAGACTATGTTGTTCATGAAGCTGAGCTAGCATATTTTACCAGGGGAAAAGCCGGATTTAGGCTTATGCAGCAGCCTAAATAGTAAACTTGGACAGTGCACGGTCACAGAGGTGGTGATGTGTGTGTTTATTCACCGAGAAAGTGGTTCAGTATAATACGTTAGTTATGCAGTAGTTATGCAGTGAGTGTGGTTGAACCAAGGATTAGTATAGCATTAAACTGCAGTATTGTGGGTCCCACTTAAATTTCCTGAGGTGTGTGGTTTGTGTTGGGTATTTTTTTTTCTTCAGCTTTTTAGTATTACTGTTGGATAAGGCTGGCTTGTATTTCATCTGTCCCTGTATTGAGTGTCTTAAAACCTTCATGTTAAGAGGAATGAATTCAGACCTTTGGAAAGCATCCTTGAAGCAAATGACAGCTCACTTCTTTATCTTCTTCAGTCAAAAGTATTGACTGTGTTCCTGCAAAGGGGCTGCTTTGCCAGGTACAATGGCAGTCGGGAGCTGTGGTCACTGACAGATGCATTGACATTAACAGGGGGTTGATGAATTTCCAGTATGTCTTGCAGAGCAATCCTAACGTTAGCTGGGGCTAGGTGCAGGCTCAAGAGGTGGTATCGTGTCCCCAGATTTGTTCTAAAGTTCCTGTTGAACTCTGTATTGTGAAAATGGTGTATTGAGGGAGACCAGGGGCTGAGGAGCTTTGTGTGGCCTGGAGTTAGGGTCATGCATGGTGTCATTCTGGTCAGCATCCACTTCATCACCCCGGGATGCAGGGATGGAAATAGTCAAGACCAATGGTTTGGCAGAGAAGGCTGGGCCTGTAAAATGTCCTTATTATCCTCCAAGCAAGTCAGATACTACTTCAGAGTATTATGTGGGACTTGCCTGACACTAATAAAGTTAAGTAATGTCTCTCAGTATGGGTTTTCAGTAAGGAGTTGGGCATGTACATGCAGTGATTACAAGCCCAAGTTTTGGTCTGGCAGGGGACCTCCACTTGCTGAGGTCAGTTCGTTTTTGTCTTTAATTACTCCAGGAGCCAACTGCATCCCGTGATTTTAAGTGATTGCAATGCTCTTTATAAAATCTGTGTTTTAGCACTACTTGTGTAGCATCTTAACATACAGAATAAATATAACAGATTTAGCAGGCTTGGAAGTTTTTACAGCTTCTGTGGGACTAAACTGAACTTGGAAACAGTGCTCCAGAAGACACATTCCTTATTGCTGCTTTCCCCGAGTGCCAATCTGTGTTTTGTGTCACTGGAAGTAGCAAGGATGAAAGGGACAAATAAGCTGTTGTATAGAAACTCTGCTTGCTTCAACCATTTTTAAAAATCTTTTGCCCCCTCACAGATAATTTAATTTAGTTCTTATTTTAAGGTTACAGTATGCTTCTGAATTTCTTCTTGCTCGTGTAGGAAAAGCTCTGTGATAGTTGTGTGCAAGAAAATAATTCCTTTAAAATTGACATTGTAAATGATCTGAGATTTGTCCTAATTCCACACCCTTCTGTAAAAGCTATTTTACTCTGTAAATACCTGTGATCTAAGCTGATGGTGTAAGGCAGCTGGTGCCTTAACCTCCCCTTTCATCCCTGTGTGGCCACTTTGTGATTAGCATTTAATAACTTCAGCTTCGTTGTCCGGATTTACTGATACAGTCAGCAAAAAAGGAAGCTTGGGAATTCCAGGACACTTGGTAGAGTGCACCAAGAAGCTGCCTTTGGTAGAAGGAAATACGAACTGGGATCTGACTTGGAGGGTCTGTTTAATGAGTTGGGTTTCCTAAGTTTTGGTGGTGGTAGGGTGAAGCTGACACTACCCCATGTTGCTGCTTGCCACTACAATTCCCTGGCAGCCCCCCGATGGAGCGTTGTGTTCTGCATTCCATCAACTGACTACTGAGAAAGAAAACCTCCCCTTTTTCTCCCACAAAAAATGCTACTGGTTAAAATGCAAACCCCCACTTTTCTCTAGGCTGACCTTTAGATGTAGGGCTGTGTGTATATGGAGAGTGCTCTACTTGCCAGGCTGTGCAGAGGTGTGGAAGGGTGTGTAAGCTTGGATATTTGAACTGCCCTCTGCTGTTACTGCCCAACAATGTGCAGGATATAGCAGATGCAGTAGAGGGCCTGTGAGGCAGATAATAAAAATGATTTTGGATATTACTGCCTCGATAGTGTCTTACTTGAGCACAGTCTGTAAACAGATGCTTTATTTTGAATGCTAATAATTAACTTTTTTGTTTGTTTTCCTATTTGAACATGTATTACGTGGTATTGTGATAACATTTTTCTAATGTTTATTTGAAATAAGATATACTTAAACCCATCTAGAGAAGAAAAAGCACTGCTTGAATGTTTAGCTCACAACTGCTGAGGTCTCGTCCACTGCGAGATGGATCACGGAGCTCTCTGTGCCTCGGCCGATTGCAGGCAGCCATTAGAGTGAGTTACTGTGGCTGGAGTAATTAATGTAGAAGCCTCAGAATAGAAATTAAGACCAGTAAGGTCTGTTGAAGCCAGAGCTATTGAGACTTCTAGATGTTAATACCTGGAGGGTCACACGGTGCTGTTTACATTTAACCTACGTGTTTCAGGGCAGAGTAGTTCCTGGTGATCCCTTGATCCTGTGGCACAGGAGTATTTCTGTTCGACAGTTCTCAGCAGTTAGATGAAAACTGTGAGGCTGGAAGCAAATGGTATTTTCTCCCATTGAGCATGGTGAGAGTTGAGTTAGTTGGACTGGAAAGTACTGACCCTGCTTAACTGAGGTACCTGATGATGTCCTTGTACGAAGGAGGGTGGCTGCAAGACACAAAGGGCAGGAAGGTTAGAGGTCCATATTCAAATAAATGTCGAGTAAAGGGCCGAGTGCTCATTTAAAACTGAGCATAGCAGTGCTTCCTTCAGAAGTCGTCAGTAACCATGCAGTGTTACGTTGCTCATACGGCAGGATAATAAAGCACAAACATGCCAGTTCAGTGCAGTGATACCTGAAAGGTGCCACGTGCTCTGAACCTGCTCCAAAAAGAGAATCCGCGCTGTCCTGTCAGTGACACAAAGAACCAGTTGCGGTGTGACTGCAGTCACCGGGGGCTCAGTGAATCTGCAGAACAGAGCAAATACAGCTCGTATTGTTGGGAGTTTTATTAATGCAACTAAACTGGTCTCCTCTCTTCGTCAAGATTTCTGGTAACACAGACAGAAAAGGACCCAGGAGTGCTGCTTGCTTTCTAGCAGTGCCTGATGTCCTGTTGTGCTTTATGGCTCTGTGGGTAGCTGTTTTCTGGAAGCTACAAAATACCTTCATTTGCATCGTTAATAAGATATATTCTGCTTAGTTAAATTTTGTATCGGTGTCAACACTGGTGAACGTGAAATGTTCTGTTGTTCCCTCATCATTACAAGATGAGATTTTTATCATTTGAGGGGAATAGTGACCTTGCCAAGTGCAGGGAGAGGAGCTGGGTTGAAGTATTCACAGCTTTTTGATCTCAAACTGTGAAGCAGTGCATCCTTCCGTTTGCAGACGCTGACTTCTGTAGCACAGCAAGTAATTACAGTGTTGGAGAAGCAGAATAGAGCCAGTTCCAGATCAATTAAATCAGTAACCAATAGTTGCGGAAATGGGATTTCATCAGCTGTGGCTTTGCACAAAACCCCAAAAGCTGCTTGAGGTTATCTGCCCTCAGGTTTGAGCACCTTCTTGCTTCTTTTGAGATTGAAGGGAAGTATGTTCGTGGTTTTTGCAGCCGTACTCTAGTTCTCCTGGAACCTCTGTTTTTGTTGTGCACCTTCCACAGATGCAGAGACCTGGAGTTAGTGGTTTTTTTCCTGATGCTATATTGATTATTCTGAGTTAGAAGATAGGCAAGATCACTTAGACCTTCAAATGTGTCTCTGTTTAAAGCAAACAAAAAGCCACACCTTGAGGAGGTCAATTTAGCATTGAGGGGACATAAGAAACTGCCAGTCTAGAAGATGGTGGGTGCCTATTTGCTTGTCTCTGATTTGCTTTTTTTTCCCCCCCTTCAAAGCTGGCTTTCATTCACGGGTGCTGGGGATTTAGGTGACCTCACTGGAACCTGCGTGGACTCGCTGTGCAGGTCTTCGTGCAGTAAGTTGTTGCACAGCCAGTCATCAATATTGCCACTGTGGTGCACATCCCAGCCTAGTGTGATATCCTAGAAACTCATGTGTAGGAAAATCCAGGTTCAAGTTCAGTTAGCAATTCATTATGCTCAAACTCCTAGTGGGGAAGCGATAACATGGCAAGAAGCACTAACAGAACTCACATGTTATGGCGTGACTGGGTTAGAGCTGCTTTAATTCTCTTCACAGGATGTGTAAATACATGTACTTCAGACAGACAGGGGAATGTTTATTTTAAATAAAGTCATCTTTTGATAGATTTCTATAAATTTGTCACCCGAAAATGAATTTGAATCGTGTCGGGATTTATTTATCAGCCTAGCTTACCAAGCATACCTCTAAAATGATCTAGTTTAATGTTGTGCTCATTTGCATAATTTAGACGTGAATAGTAAAACGTGCAGTTGTACAGAGATCATCTTGAAAATACCCTGGTTATTGGCATCACCCATAACAGCTCAGATGGGATAAAGCAGCTCTGTTTATAGACGCTCTCACACTCAACATAATCTCATGTTCCAAATTTTTTGTCACTACGTGAAAAGTCATTTTTGGCTGGTAGCATTAGTTTGAATTGCTTTTAATTAATTTTCCTTTGTGGTATCATCAAAGTAGTACTGGTTGAACAGCTAAACGTTGGTTTTGGGAGAGGGGGGGGAAAACATCCAAATTTTGGGAGCAGTTTTTGCTACCTTTCTAGCAAAGAAAACGCAGCAATCCATTCCTTTTGATTTGTGAGCTCGTGTTTTAACGTTTGAGCAGATACTGGATATTTGTGGAAATAATCTGTAAGTCTTGAAGGTTTCACAACTTCCATCACAAAACTGTGTTACTATGGAAAAGTGGTGTTCACTCTTTTGACAAGTGTGACACTTAACCAAGGCATAAAAATAATACAAACCACATAAACCGAGGAGGGAGTTGTCTGTGCAGACAGTTTGTTGACACTTTGTTGGAAAAGATTTCTCTGATCTGCTTGTTGGGTAGGATCAAAAATACACGGGAATTGGACAGGGCTGTGAACGTTTTGGTGGGGATGTTGCTACATATACATGCCTTCTAAATCGAGGCATGGCTGTTACTGCTTCGGGGCTTAAATGTTAACCAGAGGGACTGCCCAGGCCTGACGAAATGCCAGTAGCTTGGTAGAAAAAGCAGAATCCAACTCGTAAAACACTACTTTTAGAAGGATTCTTTCTTCACAGCTTTCTGTGAGGATGCTAACATGTAAGGTGTGTGGTTTTTTCAAACGAGAAAAAAATAGCATGTCATTCTTTTTGTGTTTTGGTGTGTTTTTTTTTCTTTTTCAGATTGTTTTCCAAACATAGATGCAGTGAGGACAAAAACATGCAGGTTTTTCTTGGTGTAGGCTGTCAGAAATGACACTCATGAAGGTTTATTTCTGTGAGCTATAAAAATGTACTCATAAAACTGATGCCTTGATTTATTTTTATTTTTTTATTTGATTTTTTTTTACGTTTAGAGTTGGCTGTAGCACAGCATTTGATGCTTTCCCCCACCACCCTTTTCTAAAGATTTGAGAGCAGGACATCAGTGTTTGCATATAAGGTGGACTTAGGTCCACCTCGTGTGGAAAACAGCACGAGAGATCCCTCCTTTGTTGTCCCTTTCTCCTAAGGGCTCTGGGTTTGGGGCTGTGAGCCAGCCCAGCTCAGCTCAGTGTGGATGTTGTTTTGGAGTCCTTTTGAATGTGGATGTGAAGCAGTTTGTCTGTCCTTTGCTTCGCAAGAATTCTCTTTTTAAACAACAAAGCTGTAGCTATGAAGTAGCCTATTTGTCCTAAAACTTATGAAAAGGAGGGGGAGGGAGTGCTGGGACCCATCTTTATAACAACAATCAGCCTTTGTAAGGTTTCATTCCAGGCTAATGGCTGGTGAAATTGTTCTGGGTAGTTAAAATGAAATGAAATGAATTAAAGAACATGAAGGAGAGCAAGCAGAATGGTTTATTGCTTTTCTTTGAAGGCACAATAGCTATACTCTGTCTCTTTTTGTTACTCATATCTGTGTGGCGGATATTTAAAGTCAGGGTTTTGAATAGCATGATGGCTAAATGAGGGCTATAAATCGAGGGCTATGGTGCAAAATTCTAGTGCTAGCAAGTACTAAAACACAATACCGAAGAGGCTGGGGTCTAAAATTGTTTTAGACTGATGAATATGCAGACATAAACCCAAGAAAATCTATGTATTCCTCACCAAAAAAACTCCAGAGAACAGTAATGATCCCTTTTTGAAAAGGAAAGCAAATATTTTAACGTGTTAATGCTTTAATTTATGCTGGAATGTTACCATTATTTCCTTAAAATCCTGAAAATCCATACTTGAGAATTTTTAATTAAAAGTGTGGAAAACATCAAGTATTCAAATATTTTTATTAGTAGGAAAATGTGAAAATGTCAAAGCTGCTGTATAGAATTTCATCTATGAACCTACAAATTTAGCCAAAACCCCCTCCAAATAGAAAAAAAAAGTTTTTTAATTTGTTGCTTTGCTGATAGCAACACAAAAGTTTCCCCAAATGGGATAATGCAGCTTAGAAAGCACCTGGTTGAAGACTGTTGTTACACAGCTGAAAAAATAAAGTGTCATATCAGGTTGGGGTCACGTTTGTCTAAGAAAAACTAACAGGAGGATTTCTATTGTCAACACAGGAGATGAGCAGTACGATAACGGCAAATTATACTCTCTGATCCACCCCTCTGCTATAGAAGTGACTAGAGATTAAAGCCTCAGCCAGGAATTTCATTACTCTTATACATTTTTCACAAAGGCAGTATTTGTAGAAATACTGGTAAAGAGGGGTCAGAAATTTTCCTGCAAGAGTGAGATCATTTTTGATGGCGTTGCCTGTGCCTATATACGTGTGTGCATGGCTGTAAGTGTATTCAGAATGAAAAACCAGCTCCTGTGTCTGTTGAAGGTAGTGTGTGTGCCTAGACCTTATGCTCTGTAATGTGCAAGTGGATGTTTGGTAGTATTTAGCTCCTGCTATGTTGAAAGGCTGGACTTGGTTATGGTTTTAATTTACTTTGGGGGTTAAAACATGGGTATAAGAGTATAGACTAAAATGGAAGAACTTGGAATATTACCAATGAAAAAGTGCCTGTTTTTAAGGGGTGAAGGGTACAGAACTTGGTTATTTTTTGAACAAGAGAAATTTATTAACAGTTCTTGTTTTATTGCCACTCAATTAAGCAAAGCTCAGGGTCTGGGAACCTCATATTTCAGGCTTTTAGTAACCAGTAGCACTCAAACCTTTTCGTAGCTGTCTCCACGAGGAGCTGGCATTGCCAAGTCCACCCCTCTCCCTGCTTTCCCTGCCAGGCTGGGACCCCTGATGCTGCAGTGCATGGGCACCATCCTCTCTTAGTCCCTGTCCCTCAGCAGTGAGGGGGGGCTGTTGTTTTCCTCACCTGTTCTCACACTTAAAGTCAAGACACTCATGTGTTCATTAGTGTTCAGTGACTGGGTGCCTGGTGAAATGCAGCTGCATAGGCCCCTTGCAGCAGCTCACCTGCTGTTTGCTGCTCAGGGCTGCAGAACCTGTGGAGAATGAGACTTGTTATAGCCAGTGAAGCTCCCTCCTGGTGTGCTTAGGCTGCTGCTGCACTGGCTGGACTGAGGCTACCCTGGGGCTTGAGACAACTGCAGAGGAGCCAGGCAGGGCAGACACAGTTCCTGTTAAGAACCCTAAACAAAGAGAGTGGATGGGAGATGTACTAAAGCATGGTGTGGTGCTGCATGGTGTCTGGTCTTCGATAGCTCTTGTTCCACTGTGGGTGGGCCGCCAGGCCGAAGGATGCGATGTGCTCCTGGGTTACCCTGTCTAGGACTGGTGGGAGCGTTGTCCTGCGAGACTCTGGTGTGATGGGCTGCACCAGACAGGGACTTTTCATTTCTGGAGTGTGGAGGTACAGTGATAGTGGGCAGAGCCAGCCAGCACTGCTAACCTGCCGCCTTGTCTCTTGCTAAAGGAAGCCTATTCAAGGAAGAAGTTAAATCTCCTGTGTGCCCCAACTTGGGTTTGGAAGTAGGAGCAGATGTGGCATGTGTGCCCAGGAAGCCAGATGAGAGCTGAGGTGTGCTCCACTTCACAGACCTCAGCTGCTAATGAAGTGATTTTAGCTTTTCACTTACGGGCAAAGACTATGTTAGTGACCTATCTGACTTTATCAGTAGCAAGTATGATAAGCTCTAGAGCTTCATTAGAAGAGTAATTTGAGAGAGCAGAAGCAGGGATCTTACTTGTAACCTGAGCATTTTGTGAGCGTGGAACTGCTGCACAACTTCTGATAGAAAGCAGCGCTCTATTTTTATCATGGGTTAAGGAAGTTCATCCATCAGATTCAGGAGATGGATTAATTCCTATCCTGTGGCTTGCTGTGAAATTGCTATTTGGCATTGCCCATCTATTACTGGAGAACACTTACTGCTGCACCTGGCTCTGTTTGTAGTTGTTTGCTTTCCTAATAAGTTAATATGCAAGATATTTATTTGCAGGTGCTATGCCATCAGTAGGAGGTATCCAAATGGGACTCCAGGAGGAGGGCTTGGTTTTACGTTCAGTTGGCAAGAAGTCTGCACGCTTGCTGCTGTTGCCCGATGCTAACAAGCTTATTTTCTGCTTGGGAAGCTTTTTAAATGTCCAGAAAATGGTAGGTGAGTGACATCTGTGTGAACAAACACCAAGAAAAGCCTTTTATAGTTACATGTTGAAAACTTTTCAAGAACAGTAGGTGTGTGTCCGTGAAAGTACCGATTACATCCGTGTGAAATGGCCCATTTTTCACTGCCTGTCTGTGTATTTCATAAGGAGCATGTGACAGTGGGATTGTGTTTAATAAAATTCTCCCCTGCTTTGCTCTGATGGTATCTGTTCTTGGATAAGAATAGTTTGCAGGGAAAAATGAATGAGTGGCTTTATGCATAATGTGAGAGTATCAAATTAATCAAAACGTAAGGTGCTTTCTGCTTTTTAATACTGACTGGATGTTTTCCTTGGGAAGTTAGTTGAGTTGGCTGAAAAATAGGTTATGTTAAAGTGTGTCTGCCTTTCCCTCCATTTAAAAAAAATCGACTTATTCTTTATCAAAAATAAAAAGCTCTGCCTGCCCTGTTGTGCACACTCTTTGATTATTGAGCTGCGGGGAGAATGCAGTCCTAGGGTGTGTGCGTGTGGGGATTCCATGGCACTCTGGGGAGCTGTGAACAAATACTGAGGGGTAGTGAAAATCAAAACCATGAGTTAGGTTCCTTGGGTTGTTATCCTGACTCCTCTTAAGTGCAGGACATTTGACCCATTGACCAGCCATTGCTGATGTTCTCAACAGGTGGTGGTGGAAACCTGGAGCCATTTCATACTTCTGTGCTTTTAAAAAGAGAAATAAAATGGAATAGAAGCTTTCTCTAGATCCTCAAGCAATTGGTTGGGTAGTATACTGCAGGTAGTAGTACCACTGTAGTGGAGTGCTGGGGAGGGGAAAAGGAGTATGTGGATTAGGGTCCTTTTTTTTTCTTTATATTTTAGGTGCTTATACAATTGTGCTTTGCTTGGAAACAGACAGATGTTGCTGTGTGTGTCCTTGAAGTCGCTTGTCACGCTGCTAGTACAGCTGCTGTCTGGTCTCTAAAGCAGGAGCTTGGAGGGGAGAGGCTGTTCTCTCCTCCTGCTGTCCTGACCCAGTCAGGCTTTGCAGCTAGTTGGTCGTTGCATTTTTCACAAATCAGAAGAGTATTGACAAAATACTTTTCAGATATGATTTGTAGGAGTTTGATAGCTCCTAGGTGAGGACAACTGTGATGTGCTGTTGGGCATTAATGTTTTTAGAGTGTCACTGATGAAATTCTGTAATAATGCAATGAACTCACAGTAATTTAACACGGAGTAAGGAACTTATAATATTGATCTTACTGGGTTATTACATTTGCTTTTAAAGGTAGATGAAGCATTAACACCTGAGACTGCAACATTGATCATAACATTGTCACTATAAAAGCCTAATGGCTGTCAGTTTACTTCAGAGCTAATATAAAGAGCAGCCTACCTTTAAATCAGGTGATTAACTTGCTTATCTGTGCTGAGGCTGAAAGAGCCATTTCCACGGAGATTCACCCTTTTTCCTGGGACCACGCAGTGGGAGTTTGCCAGCAATGCTGATGTGAATTTTTCCCATTGCTGAGCATTTCTCAAGTGGGCTTTCCATGATGAATCTCTGGCCTTTTCTTAGGTGGCTTCAGAAATGAAGTTTGAGGTCTGTAGGAGTAGAGATAGTTAGTTTCAGAAATACTTGTAGGGTTTTGCTTGTGGAAAACTGCCAAGGAAATAGCAGAGGTTGCTTGTTGGGGTGCTTTTGGGATATCCAGTTGGGCACCGATAGGGTTAAAAGTGTCAAGAAGACACCTTGTGGAAGTAAGGCCTATTTTCAGTGGGGCAAGTTTGTTTTTAATTGAATGCCACTGTTTGCTGGTGGAAACCTTCATTCCTCAATGGTGTTTGCCATTTGGACAGTACAGAAGGTCCTGTAGGATTCTGTACTTCCTTAACTGTCTTCCAGAAGTGTTTTATTTGTTGATTTCAACATAAACCAAGAGTTTGCAGTTGCGTTTGGGTTTTGGCCTGCTGTGTTTCTGGTAAAATATAAAAAACTCTGAAAGTCTTTCATAACAGCCTGAGATTTAAATTTAAAATCTAAGTACTTACAGAAAACAAAGGTCTAAATTTTGACAGAAGAGGTAAATACTAAATGTATTTAGTGTCTGTTCAGGAGTGTGAAGAGAGCTGTGTGTTAATGACTCAAAGACATCTCCCACACTCTTACACCAGTTTTTTCTTCCTTGTACTGTTTGCTTTTTTGGTAGGTAAATATATAATTAATTTAGGGAGTGCTGGGAGGGCAGGAAATGATAGCAGTAGATATTTAATACATAGGATTATAAAGTAATATGTACTTTGTACGTAAAGCCATGAATTCAGATGCAAAATTTAAACTAGATCAGTGGAAGAAGTTAGGGGGATACAGGATTTGAAGATAGCTCATGAGCAAAAACTGTGGAGGATTTGTGACTTTTTTTTTTAAGAAATTTTTTTCCCCTCCCCTTTTTCCTGTTCTTTGGAGCCCTGAAGCACCTGACAACCTTTAAGGTTGGGTGTTGGTGGTTTTTTTTTAATTTCATACTATAGTAAAATTCTAAAAGTAAAAAAAACTTGCATGGCTTCAGTTTTTGGGCACTGTTGTTTTTAGCTTTCAAGCAGTTTAGTAGAAAGCAATTAAGAGAGCTCATTCTAGTGGCTAATCAAAATCATAAACCAAAACACAGAATAAAGGCAAAGTAGAAATTAGTGCTACTGAAAGGATGCTCCCAAACCAGCTGTGCTTACATACATCAAGTTTACGTTATTAACTACACCATTTCTCCAACCAGTATGTTGTCAGCACACTGGAATGAAGCCTTCATCTCTACCCATTATTTCCTTTCAGAAAAACTAAAATAACTTCATCCTAAAATAAGATGGAAAATAAAGTCACAGAAGACACAGTGTTGAAAATGTGCAGTTTCATTCAAATGTATTTGTTTCAGAAAGAAAATAAAGACGGTGAAAGTGCGTTTGAAGAGTTTGTTTAAGAAGAACTGCAGGGCTTGCCGAGATAAAGATGAAAAATGGGTGTGCGCGGTGGCGGAGCTGTTAGCCCCCCTGTTAGGGCTGACAGATCAGCCCAGAAGTGGCATCAGGGCAGGGAGACATCAGCTTCAGTAATGGAGAGATGTCTGGGGGAAAGATTGCTCTATCACAGTGATGGGTTCCTCACGCGTTATAAATCTAAGATTGTTCTTTCCTGCCGCAGAAATGAGCAGCTCTTTCTCCTTCCCAGAATGAAATGTTGGATAGAGAAAAGAACAGAAATGAAAACGAAAAGTGAGGAAAGTTATCTTTTTAACATAAATCTCTTGTGGAAACAGTATCGAACCCATTAGTGATTTGAAAAACAGCACCGTGCCAGTCTTCTTCCTGCGTGGGGGAAGAAGCAAGCTGCTTTATGGCCTCTGCACTCCTTTCCTTGGACTTCTAATCTAGGCGCAGCAGCGATGGACTGCTCAAGATTTCGGTGTGGGAAGCGAGGTCCAAGCTGCTGACAGCTCAGGAAGAGTGCAGAGTTGGGAAAAGATCATCCTCTTTGTTGCCTTCAGATCACGATGAGCAGTGGGCAAGGTGTGGTTGTCCAGCCCCTTCTGCCCCCAGAAGGGAAGCCCATGATCAGCGGTTTCCAAAGAGGACCCAGTGGCAGTAAAAAGCCATGCTGTGGCACGTGCTTGCCAGGGACCTGCTTGTCTGTTTGGGTGTCTTAGAGAAACTCAAGGAGTAGCCTGTGGTCTGTAAGCACTACCTTTCAAAGCTAAATTAGAATGTAAGCAAATATTCTCCAACATACACCCCCCCCCCCCTTTTTTTTTTTTTCTTCCCTTTGTTTTGTTTTTTTCAGCCCTGTTGCTGCTGTTTTCCCTCGTTAGCTTCATCTTGTATTTGGTATGAAGAAGCTCTAAACAGGAGTTCGCTTTAAACTCTTCTGAGTTCGTTCAAAATGCTTTGTGAGTCCTGAAAACAATGCTCTTGGTTTTTTTTCAGAGGCAAAACTGGTGACCTGCTGGGTTTTTGTTGCCCTAGTTTTTTGGTACTTTGGATCCTTCTTACTCCTCCATAAAGGCAGATAAACATAAGTTAAATTGATTTATCGTGGCAAATTTCTATGAGCTTTAATTAATCTTGGGTAGCTTGTCAGTACAAATTTCATAGTAAGAAACAGGGTTATATAGATGTAATCACTTAGCTAACTTGCAGAGGGGAACTTGTGACAAGATTGGCTATTTAATCTAACTCAAATTAGGCAGAACAAGTGGGTAGGTAGATCCAGTGTAACATGATTTTCCATGGGCAGGCTCTGCTAAACTGACTTGATAGCTATGTTTGATAAGATTACTGATTTTTCTAGACGTAGGAGAGGCTGCTTTTGCTCTCTGGACTTCTGGAATTCTGATACTCCTGATAATCCTGGAGAGGTTTGTAAAATTAGGCGAAGTGGCTTAAGGATGTAAAAGGTAATTTGAAATTAAAAGGTTTAAGGAGGATTACCAGATGAGTTTTCAAGGATTGCTTTGTGGCTGATCCTACTGAATACCTTTAAAATCACCCTGGCAGGAGGAGTGAGTGTGTGGTAATGCATGATGGCAAAGGTAAGATGATCTTTTTAATATATAGGAGAACAAAAGAGACAGTTTGACTTGAAGGACTGGAGTAATAGAAATGGCATGAAAATGATTAAACTGTAAGACAAACAATTCACTTGAGTGCTAAATCTGAATCGCTAGGCCAGACAAAATAATGTTGTGGATGGAAAGAGAGAGACTGTAAAAGAGTCTGATACCAGGAATGGGGAAGACAAGCGAGAGAAAGCATCCGTTCTGTTAGAAGTCTCTTGGTGAAAGCTGTTCCATGTAGACTCTTGCCAGTGTCCTGAAGAAAAGCACCAATACCTGTCTCCTTATATGAAGCTTCATTTTTATTTTACTTAGATAATTCTTGTTACTTGGAATTACACCTGGCTTTTTATGCTCTGCTTGCAATGGTGACTTGCCGGTAACAGATGATCCGCTCCTCAGCCAAGGCTGTGGAAAGTCTTTGGAAGAGCTTGGAGCACTTGTTTAAAACGGTTGTAACTCAACCTGAACTACTTCTATCCATCTTGTTAAATGTTTTCAGATATGCTTCCGTATTGGTTTTTCTGTGCTACTTACAAGCCTCCTCTGACCTGTGTGTGTCATCTCTTCCATTCTACTCTCTTAACTGACTGCATTGTCTTTGTCTCACCCACTTCAGATACTTGTACCCTTCTCATTTTGTTCTTCCCCTGACACTTTATTGGTATTGAGTGTTTTACATATTTTTGTCATTGTACTTTGTATTATTTGTATATTCTGACTTTATTAATAATTATTTGAATCCCATCCATGCCCAGTGGGGTGCTTGGCTGTATGAGGCATTACTGCCTCTGGAATAAACCTTGCAGTCCTCAGTCCCTTTGGGGTGTGTGTTTTGTTTTATTTTTTTCCCAAGCAATTTTTTCCTTTTGTCTGTTGAATAGAGAAGAATAAGCTTGACAAACAGAGTATTAGCACTGTGGTGTTTCTTTTGCCTTCTCTTTTCTACCTGACGAAGATGAGTAGTGTTCCAGTTGTAGTGAAGTTTAAGGACAACATCGTTCAAAAGGGGCAGGATCCCAGGAGGGTGAGGCTGTGCTTTCACAAGCACACTGTTGATTCTTGTGCCTGAGATTGTCTGGGCCACAAATCAAGTAAAAGGCCTGGATGATGGAAAGGACCTCTGGAGGTCATCCTCTCCAAACCCCTGCTCAAACCAGGGTCACCTATAGCAGGGTGCCCAGAACCATGTCTAGACAGCTTTTGGAGGTCTTCCTGACATCATCTCAGCTACTTTTGCTCTTCATCTCCCATATTTATTTATTTGACTGTATGCATAGTTCAAATACCTCACAGGAGAGGAACAGCCATGAAAAAGAGAGGAACCTCCCTTTTTCCTTGTTTGCTTTTATTCTGTTTTCAGGGAGTGACAACACTGAAGTGTAGTGCTCCTGCATTTTGCAGTCAGTGTTGTAATGATTGGTACAGCTCGTTAATGAAAAAAGGGGGGGGAAAAAGCCCTGAAAACCCCCCTGTAAGAATGACTTAGCTTGGTGGCTGGCAGCGTGCACATTTGTTGGTTTCCTGCAGTTCTGTTGTATTCTAGTTACGTACAGTGAAGTGATGTGAAAATGTCTGTATACCTTATTTATACAGAAACTTGTTGGTTTAGTTGTGCTTGATTTCACTGCTTGATTGTTCAGAAACATGCCAATAGTTTATTCAGACATGCAGTTTAAGCTGTCTGTGCACTGCCCACTCTGTTCTCTGGCTGCTGCTCCTTCTTTTAACTGAAGGATGAAGCCACAGGCTGTTGCTTCTCTGCCCTGTGTGCCTGAAGCTGCTAAAACTGGAGAGAGCAGATGGGCAAGTGGATAGGAGATGGTGGATAGTGAGCAGTGGTTTCATGTTGTTAGACAATTGTTTTGCAGGTGCTATGTAACTTGTGAGATGCACAAACAGCTGCTGGTCCTTCAGATACTCTGGAGATAAAGCAGAACTGGACTCTTTTATTCACCTCTCTGTTTGCCAACCTCTATTGCTGAAGCTGCTCAGCCTGCCTTCTGCACAGTTCCCTTCTCACCAGCTTCGGGAGATTTTCCTGCTCTTCCCCCCAAGTTTTCAGGTTAGTAATGAAATGTTGTCCTCTCATAAAAATGTCATAATCCTCGAATGATTTAAAGTGCTTCTGGATCGGAGATTGATGGCACGAGGAGCAGTTTGCTGTAATACAGTTAAAGGCATCATGGTCTAGTTGCCAGAAGTAGGAGTCAAGGAACTTAAGTCTCATTGCTGGCCCTATAAATGATTCCTGTTGTGACCTTGGACAAATCACCTAATCTCTTTGTGCCTCTGATTTGCTGGTTGGGAAATGGGTATCCTAATGCTCATGTAGCTTCATCAAGCACAGTGTGAGGAGTGCTGTGTACAAAATACATTTGCCATGAGGGGACAGCTGAAGTCTATAAATTTTACTTCCTATGGAATTTATCTGCTTATCTGAGTTTATCTTCAGTGGGAGTCTGGAAACAGAAGTGCAAAAAATTCTGCGTGAGTTTTCTCATCAGTCTTGGCCCTTTCAGGATCTTGCCCTTTTCCTGCCCTGGAACTGGACACTTGCTTCCCTTGCAGTGTGACTTTGCCATTTTAATCCACTGGAGTTTCCTTGGTGTGTTTTTCAAATTTATAGTGCCTGTTCAGAAGGCACGTTTGCCCGGCGGGCCAGCTGCTGTGTTTTCAAGTATGTATTTATTAGAGAATCGATTTCACTTTGCTGTTCTAATATGCAGCAAAGGTTCATTTTTCCACAGCTATGAACCTGTCTTCTGCTTACATCTTGCATGGGAATTTTATACCTAGCCTGCCTATATTGACCAGCTGAAGGTAAAAAAAGGAGGGCAGATGAAGTACAGCCAGGCAGATCTCATAGGCAAATATAGCTTCCTTTATTTTTTGATGATTGTTAGGGAATTTGCAGAGTTTCAGTGGCTGAGGATTTGAAGAAAGGGTTACTATTAAGAATTTCCCAATAAACTTGGGTTTGGCACCAACAGGTACTGCTGCTGAGTGCCAGGTCCCTTGTGACATGGAATCCACCTGTCTTACCTGAAGGTAAAACATCTCCCATCCCTTTTGTTCTTCCTTAGTCTCCTACTGACTAGTCTGGTGGAAGCTGTACACACAGACTTGCCCGTGTGCTTTCCTGTAACATCTTTTGATTGCCTGTTTAAATACATTCCAATTTTAGAAGAAAATAAAACACTAAAAAGATCTCTTGTGGTGGTGCTTCCAGCTTGGGAACTTCCATGACCCTCCAACTGGAGGTGACCCTCCAACTGGAGGTGCTTTTTGATTATTGGAAAGGACTGGAAATACATGGGAATGAAATGAGATACAGTATTTTCAAAGCTTATAGAGAATTCTTTAGGTATCAAAGAGCTTAATCGTGGAATTTAACCTAATAAGAAATTATTTTCCTGGTCTATTGAAGGGGCTTTGTCTAGCCTGTAGGAAGACTTTTATTACCATTTAACCGTACTGTTTGAGTCTTTTCTTCTCCACGCTTTCTGTTAAGAGACACATTAAAAGGAACATATCAGACTGAGAATGGACATGACATGCAGGTTTAAAACCAGAGTGTTTAATGGAGTAATGAATAAATGGAAACAGATTTGTCTGTCAAAAATTAAATAGGAGTATTCTTTGATTAATATCAAAATCTAATCTAAAATAGTTTTAGCCATTTCATACAGGTGACATCTGTGCTTAAATATAATTTCCTCTCCCTGTTCTGGCATGACTGTTAATTACTTACTCAATGTAGTTCAACATTTAGTTAATAAATATGTCAAGCTTTTACCATGGTGTTCTTTTTGCAGAGTTGTGAATTTGCAATTAGTTTTAGATTTACTACATGGTGACAGACAGTGCTGTATAAATAGAGGTTAAACACACAATTTACATATTAATTTCATGATTCATTTATTCAATGATTTATGTGGATATAGATTGTATTTAATCTCTGTGCTGTAGTTGTTTCAGGCATGACGAACAGAATCACTCTGCTGGTAGAGAAGTAATGATGTCTGTATTGAGCTACAGAGAGCAGAGAGGAAAAAGAAGAGATTTTGAAACCAAATGATTCATTAATCTCAATACTTTCTGAGAGGCTAGTGGAAAGCAATAATAGATTTCTAAAGCATGTATGTGCAGATACGTATACGTGTGTTGATACCCATCCAGTGAGGGTTAGATGCTCCATCTTGTGCTGCTATAATGTGTGTTATCATTAGATAACAGTGCGTGTCCCATTCTGTTCACCCTGGAAGCAGGAGATGTGACCATCCTCTTGTCCTAGGCTTTGTGCTGTGTCTGTTCTGTGGTGGCTTTCCAGACTTCTCTGTGTGTTTATTGTTGCCTTCTTCAAGTCTATACATCTACCTCTTGTGGTCAGACAGTTTGCAGTAGCTCTCTTCCTTTAGCACAATGCAGCCCTGATAGTTTGCAGTCATCTTAAAGGGGCTTTAATGAGTATTATCTACCCAGAAAAACGTGTTTGTCTCTTTCTTACCCATGAGATTTCATTTTGTCTGTTGTATTGAAGGGAAGTGCAAAGTAATCATAGGAGAGATGAGAAAATACTGTGTGCTCCCAGTTTAGATTCACCTGTTACAGGTATGTGGCTATATAAATGGGTAGATTTCGAGCTACTTAACCCCATGCACATGTATTTAATATTAGGAATGTAGTAAGTTAAAGCATATTTATGGTTTAGCTTTTTCCTTGCTGCCAGTTGTGAGAGTAGAAAGGTCTCTGGAGTGAAGATAGCTCTTTAATTTAGCAGATAGCAGCCTTTAAATGGACACTTTAAGCAGGGTTGAATTGGAATATATCTCTGAGTTGGGTGCTGTGCTTGGTCCCTGTTCCCGTGCAGTGCTGCTGGTGTAAATCTGTGTGCCAATCCTTCCGAGCCTTTTGTGATGAAAGGGGGAGGCTCCACCTTCAGCATCTTGCCTGAATCCCTCTTGACACACAGTGATTCGGTTCTAAGAAAACAAAAATCATAACTGAAACAAACTGGGGTAGTTGAAAACCTATTAAGAGCCTGAAATAAAAAGATGTAACCACTCTTAATTCATTCTGACAAATGGCACATGATTAGTTGCTTCTTGAAAAGACTGGGGCCTTTTCCCTGGGGGTGTTGTAGGTGCCTCCTTGGCTTCCCTCTCAGGCCCTGCTGTGCTGTGCCCTCCTCCCTGCATGGTCACACGGGGCTCACGTCCATGTCCTGTGCATTTCACTGGACTGCTTTTAAAAGAATGCTTGGATTTTTTTTTAAGGACTGAAGAGAGCTACTGATTAGGTGAAAATAATGTATCATTCTTTTATAGGTGATGGGGTAAAAACCACTGCTGGTCCACAGCACTTCAACTTCACAGTTTGGTAAGGGGGGAGAATCCCCTTCTGCTCAGAGACTGTGGGAGTGGTGTTCAGTCACTGAGCAGTGCCATCTAGAGTGTACCCACGGGGAGGATTCACAAAGGAACCCCTGGATATCCCCTCTCCTTTGAAACAGAAGTGAAAGGAAAAATAAATCATCTGAACTTAGGTTTTTTTGGAATAAATGTCAAAGCAGCTTTGATTTTAGTCTGTTTCTTAGGCCTGTGCTATTTCTCCCACACTTGCTCTGTGCATTTTTATGTGTACCTAAGTATGCAGAGGTGTGCAAGCACATGCATTTTAGTTGTATTTCCATTTTTTTTACCTGGAAAGAGTTGTGAAGCGTGTATTGAAGCTGCCATTTCTGCTCTTTAAACGGAGCCCCTGAAATATGTTAGTAGATGCAGAGAGCTGGAACCTCACTTCTAAACCCCTTGAAAGTGTAATGTGCTGAGTAGCTGACTGCAGGGAGCAGGTGTCAAACAATATTTAAATGACATTCTCAACAAAATAAATATTGAGCTGCCCTGTCACTTTGGTGGGAGAATAATCTGCTCAAAAAAAAAATCCCATTCATTGTAAACTGCCTCTGACATTTGTTCTTCAGGAATTATTTGCAGTTTATCTTCTGAGCTAGAGCCTTTTATCAGCACAGCAGTTGAACTGCAGTGCAAAAAAAAATGGTAATTGAGTATTTTATCAAACGCTTCCAACAAAACGGACTTTGCAAGTCGTAAATGAAGATTAAAACCATTGTTGGCAGGGATGAACAAATTGGAATGATTTATTATCCGAAACATCAATATGTCACTGCTCAGAAATAAAATAAAATAGAAAGAAACAAACAACTGCCCCCCTTCCCTTAAAATGTGCTTTTAGTCTCAGCCAAGCGGTGGAAGGTAAATACATGTTTTAATTATTTGTGCTAGAGAGGCTGGTTAAAAAAACAAGAGAGAAGGCATCATCATAATGGCACAGCTGCTGTGGGACATTATGTGAGGAAAAGAGACAGTAATAAGAGAACTGTGTCAAAGGAAGGCAACTCTAAATGTGTACTTCAGCTCTCCTGATTACAGAAGGAAGATTAAATATTATAAATGGGGCAATTTGACAAAGTGGATTTACTACGTGTGTTTAACACCTAAAGAGCCACGGTTTTTGAAAGGAACCTTATCACACTTATGTTAAATCTCTGCAAAAGTAATATGAGAGGAAAATACATTGGAAAATTGTCTTATTTAGAGCATACAAATAATAGAGGGGTCAGGAATAAAGTGAATCCATTCTGAGCTCTGTATCCATTTCAAATTACAAATCAGAGGCCACGGAAAGAGTCTTGCAAAAGTATCAGGGTTTAGGAGTTATATTTTCCGTGTAGGTTCATAAACCAGGAAGCTCTATAGGCTTGAGCTAGGGACTTGTTGACCTCTGTTTAGCAAAAATCACTCCTTTCCATAATGCAGTTGCCATCTCTACAGGGAGCAGCCCAGGAGGCTATCAGGGGTTAAGCAATGAGGCCATGTTAGTATTTTTTTCCCCTTCCCCCCTTGAAATCATCTTTCTGTTGACATCTTGCTCCTCCTTACAGCCTGTGCACAAGCAGAAAGTTGCAAGCAGGTCGGGGAGTGCAGAGCTGTCTGGTGCTGCAGTAGTGGTCCCTCCTGGCTGGGAGCTGGCAGATACTGGGCACATCACGATGGGGTCTGGAGGAGGCAGAAGAGGGATGGATGCTGCTTGTTCCCTCTCAGTGCCAGAAGGAATCAGAAGCTGTGGTGTGCTTGGGGAAGCTGGGAATTTCAGAAATATTAATACACACTTGAGTCATTTTGAATTTCCAACGCTCCTTCATCATGTGCACACTCTGACTTTGCTGCCCAAAGATTTGTCGTTGGATCAAATTTAGGGCCAGTGAAAAAATATTTCTGGAGAGAGAGCTCTAGTCCCCACTGGAATGAGTTGTAGCATTTCTAAATAAGGCAGTCTGTTTCAAAGTTGTTAAAGTGGAACAATATTCTTTGAGAGAATTTGAGGGTTTCCATAAATTTACATGGAAAAGTGGAAAAACCCCTTCAACCTCAGGTATTCCCAACACATTGATCTTGTATATATATGGATTACCTTACCATGGCATTTCTAATTATGGAGAAAACCATTCATGGATTTATCACCTATTAGAAAGGAATTAGATGTTGCAAGATTGCTTCTGGATGGGTGCAGCTTTCTCTTGGTGTTTAAATGCAGTAAAATTAGCGAAGGTGTTATGAGTAGAATTTTAGAAACATGACCTTGAAACCATTTAATCTCTGTTCCTTACGTCAGGCAGGATGAAAGGATTCACCGTGGACCTTTTGTTTATTAAAAAATAGAAAATCAAAGTCGGTGGGGAAAATGATTTTTCTAGTAGCTTCCCAGCTGCTGTTTCCCTTTCTGAGTCAAGGTAATAAGAGTTGAAACTTGTAAGTTAATGGATGTGGAGCCCATCTTCTCTTCACATCTCCACAGCTCCTTTTCTTGCTCTTCTTTCTCAGTGATTTCCTATATTGAACATCATATTTTTTAAGAAACAGAAAAGGAAGGTGGAGGAAACAAGTGAAAGCTGATGTTTACCTGTTGCTGTTCAATTTTTGTTATCTAAGCAAGAGAGCAAAATTTGGTGCTTTTCCTCTACGTTGTTGAGGCTACAGTAAGAAAATTTTAATAATAGAAAGTTTTTTTTCAGTTTGACATGGCTGCTTACACATCATTACTGGTTTGATTATTGTACATCCTCATCATTCAACTCTTAAGTGGAGAATTGGAGGTTTTCAAGTGATTAAAGTGGGTGGGCTTATGGGAGCAGAGGTACCCATTTTAGGGTAGGAGGTAGGGGTACCCATTTTAGCAGCACCAAAACCCTTTATAGGAGTACTGGCCCCAGGCTTATTCCTCCTCGTGCTGTGTGCAGAGCTAACATATATCTACTGACAGTGATCCTTTCTGTAGCAGCTGAGTTGTTGTATCTACTGTCTTGTTGCTTCTGAGTAAACCTCTGAAAATAAAGAGTTCTAGATCTTTTTCAGCACCTTGCAGTGGAGGGGATCCCTGGGAATTAATTGCTTGCAGAAAACCCCTCTGTATCCTGTACAGCAGTTGGATTTGTAGTGATAAAGGTGGAGAGGCTACGTACCATCTGTACAGTGTTGGTCAGTTTAAAACATTGTGGTTTAGACCCATTTGGAGTTCAGCAGAAATAACATTCCATCTGCCTCCAACAGAATTATCTCCAGTAAATAATGTAAGGTTGCAACGTAAAGTTCTTTATACAGGTGAAATGCTAACTGGGGGAAATGGGGCTCTTCGTACTCGGTTACATAACTGCATGATGCTTGCTTTTGTGAAGCTGCTCTTGCACGGGCTGCTAGGTTCTGTGCAGCATGTCTGTTGAAGCTGGTGTGCTTCAGGAGAAGTGGCTTCAGCATCTGTTCAGTACAGCTCAGAAGAGAGGGCGGGAGGGCTGTCTACTGGGACCAGCTCTCTGGAACCAGTCCAAAGATAGATTACGAGCGGCCATCTCCATCCGTAGTGGGTCCTAGAAATACTGAATCCCTGAGTGACCATAACTCTTCTGGTATGCATCATGAAAAGATCTTTGCTGCCTGAAATCCTCTACTGCCACTTGCTTCGTTGTTTGGCAAAAGAAATGTCTTTGAATTCTGACAAAGACTTGCTGACTAAGGAACAATTTGTGTCTCATCCTGTGAATTTCATGTGTTGTAGCCAGTTCTGCAGAATAAATTGGTCATTTCCTAGAGTTGGAGCCATTTGACAGACCTTTGTGTGGTGATTAATCTTCACAGTCACCTTTTTTCTATTAATAAATTTAATGTAACATAGTTTGTGTTGGTACAGGTTTAATTGTTATCCTTGAGAAATACAAATTGGTGACCTGTAACTTCCTATACCACTAGTTTAAAATACATGGGGGAAAATAATGGTATCAAATTAGCAAGGCTTGAGGCATTCTATGAATAGTATCAAAATATATTATGCTGGCTGACTATAAGGTAGCTTTGGATTATATTTAGCTCTTCTGAGTCAACATCTTGCCTCAAGTTCTAATATAATATGTAATAAAAGGAATACAGTTAAATTGTTTATGTACTTGGTTTTTTTTTTTTCAATCAGCAGTTTTGTTTTCTTGGCCCCTGAAGTCCCAGTGACCTTGAATTTTGAGTAACTAAGTAATAGTACCCATTAAACTTTATTATCTTCTCTGCTACCCAAGCTAAAATAAAGTACAGGACAAAATGGAGACAGTCTGCAAGCAAAATAAAAGAAGATGGTTAGTCACAGTTTTTAAGAGGGTTTCCTTATCCTTCACCTTCTGATTTAAATTACACATAAAATGTGCAATAATTACAATACACATTTGGGGGGAAAAAAAGACATTTATGACCTGACTTAACCTACACTGCTCTTTGTTTGAGCACGTGGAGTAATTTTTGGGAAGGCAGGGTGATATTTTGCCAAAGATGGCATCAAGATTTTTCTCTTCAGTGAAGACAAATTGAAGAATTCTTTCTGTATTCTGAGGGGCAGGGAATTCCTTACTGAGAAGAAAATACTTCATTGTTTGATGCCTGTGGTGTTCTAAGAGTTGTTCTCCTGCTGGTTTCTCTTCTGAGAGTTCCTGCAGCAGTCTGAGGTGAGTGCTGGTCCTCTTCATGTACATCTTGAGGAAGCTGGACAGAATCTGTCAAATCTGGTCTCCCTGTGCATCCAGGCCTGCTGATCTCCCTGGCATTCTGCTAAGTCAGTCTTACCTTAATCCTCTGCCAGGAAAAGGTCACTTAGAAGTAGGTATCCTCCCCAGGCTCTCCGGGAGGATATCCTTCCATGAAGTGCCTGTGGGTATCGTTCTCTGGATTTGAGAGTCGTGTGGTCTCCTGGAGGCAACGTTTATGATTGTGCTGTTGGGCAGGTGGTGTCCAAAACTCTTTAGCTTTATTGTACCAAACACTCTTCAGACGTGAGTAATTCCCTACATGCAGTTGATACTGAACTAGTTACCAATGATGGAAGAGAGTTAAGTAGTTAATGTAGTAAACTTCACTTTATTATGCAGCATATGGGTGAAATAAAACCCTCTGCACCACACTGAGTTGTGTTGTGTAGGTGCAATTTTTACTGGTTTTATTCTTGCAAGGTAGCTTCTGTTGGCTGCTGCAGGAAGGGAGATACCTGCTTGAGGTATCAGATCTTCATACAGACTCCTGTATTCCAGTGAGAAACAGCAGCATCTGTTTGAATAGGATTTAGGGGGTGGTCTTCAGTCAAAGTCAGCTCTCTGCTTGTGCTGGAAGCTTTTCAGCAGTTTTCTCCCTTTATTTTCTTCCTTTAACTTTCTGAGGTACAAGAAAGGACATAAAATGAGAGTATCTCTGTAGATCTCAAGGGGGTTGTTTTGGAGTATTTCTAGTCAGCAATGCACAAATGTTCTGTGGATGTTCCTAATTGTTCTGGTTTCCTTTGTTAATGTAGAATGTTGGGTTCTGGAGTTAGGCTGCAGATAGGACAAGGCTGCTTCAATTTTGTGCTTAATTTCCCTAGAAATGTGGAGATCTTCAGAATCTTCCTTCAGAATGTGTTGGCAGTACAGGAAAGATGGTTAGGTGATGTCATATTTTTGGAAATCTAGAAAATAGAACATTTTAGACAGAAATCTGACAGGAAATCTGTGGTGAATATAATTTGAATATAAACTGTAAGGTGTGGATATGTTTAATGACTTTACACATTTGGTAGCTGACTGGGGTGATATTTGCACTAGAGGAGAAGTTCTCCTGTGGTACCAAGTAAGCCAGAGAGATGGTTTTCTTCCAGTAGTTATTTGGTCCTTGGAAGCTAGAGGAAAAATCCTAAGGAAGGATATGAGAGTGACCCTGTGTCAGGAAGCCAAGAAACTAATAGCTTGGTAATTGTGGGTTTGGATCTACCTTGTGCACTGGTGTCTCTGCTGCCACTCACTGGCTTGTGGTAATGCTCTGTGCTCCAGCAAAGAGGGTGGATGGGACTGAGTGATGAGAACAGATACTTATATCTGAGAAACTAGCTTGGCTGTGAATTTTGGAAGGGTAATTCTTTTAGTTAAAGCCTGGGAATAGCTCAGGTTGGTAATTTCTGTGCAGGATCCAAGAGCATCACGCAAACTGCAGTTTGAATTTGAAGGATTTTTGTGTTGATGTTGGGAAGTGGAAGGTGGCTTGAAGAGAAGTCAAACAGTCAACTTAAAGACTTGAAGTGTAATTTTTTTCTTTGGGATTTATTTTTTTGGTGTAATCTTACATACAGAGTATGGCTGTTTCAAGAATGAATCTGAAACTTAAGTCAGAAGGTACCGTGCCTAACCCAGGTCCTTACCTTCATGGGACCTTATTTCATATAATCTTCATATTACCTTCAGCCACATCCAAAGGAAAGGTTTTCTTTTGTCTTCTGAGAAATCTTCTCCAAGAATGACTTGTACTTGGAAAAGCCTGTGCAGCTCTCCCTGTCGGATACTAGGTATTGGAGAAGCAGAGGCCCTTAGGAAGCTCTTCCCTTCCCTTGCTGTGGTCTGCAGGTAGGTGGGCACTGCCCAGGCAAGCAACAGTGCCCAGCAGGTCCTGGGCAAATGAATGCAAGATGGGTGCTGGGCGAGGACCATTTTATAAGCAGTGCAAGGAAGGATACATTAATTTTTATCAGTACTTCCACTACTGTAATATTTCTGATTAATGGTGTCGGTCCTGGCTGCTGCTTGAATCTCCAGATTGAGTGAGAAATCCCCATGGAATGCGAGGGCTCCAGCAGCTGTGACATAACATAAACCCCACCTTTTTATTCCTTGCAATTTTTTTTTGTCTGCAGCAAAGTTAAAAAGCACAAAGCCTGGTGCAAAGATTTCGTGCTCTTGCAGTCCTTCAGAGGAAATTCAAGATGTAGACGTTTTCAGTTTACAAGGCTGTCAGTCAGACATGAAATTAATTACAAATAGGCAAAGATTTCACAATGTAACAAACAAGGTCTTTGACATAAATTATATCCTATCATTAAAATATTTAGAAATGTGTAATTATGGTATTTAGCAATGTTATTCAAATTATAATTAATAGGAGCCTCTAACATTACCTCTTCTTAAGTGACTTCACATTCTGAAATGCTTTCTCTTATCTTTATGTGCATTTTGGATTTAGATATCCTATTTAGGTATTTTTATACTCTTCCTTCAGGGATCATTATTCTAGTGCATCGTGTGCAGAAGTTTCAAGGTCAGCATTACTTGAACAGTTGTAATAGTCCCAACAGAAAGATAAATATATATTGACTAAGGCTGGAGCTCCAATTCTTTCAGTTGCTGAAGGTCAACAGCCCCTCTGAGGTGCTCTCCAACCTTCAGATGTCTATAGGTTAAATCACTGATGAATTACTGCACTTTCCTAAATGAAGGAAACATATTCCAGACGAAGGCAGCTTGTGGTATCCTGCCTGTTGACTGATGCAGTCCCGCACAACCAAGAGGAAACACTGTTCTACTTGGTGGAAGTACACACCTGAGAGTCTGAACTGGGTGCATCAGAGCTGCAACAGAGAGCACTGCTCCTGGGGCTTTCCATGAAAATAAATCCTGTCCCTTGCAGGCTGGTTGCATTCAAACACATCTGTGATAAAATCATTTTCATGGAATTTGTGCTAACTTGTAGCAGTCGCTGAAAGCATCAGTGGCTGTGTGACAGGGTCTCTGTGGGACTGCAGTGCCAGGACCTGGTCTTGGTTCTTCCTGCTTCCCAGTCCCGGGACAATACACAAGTGTGCTGCACTGTAAACAGTGCTGAATCTTCTCCTTCACTACAAATATTTTAAAGGCTGGAAGGAATCCTCTTGCAGAGCACTTCAGTAGAGTACAGGGTGACTACACGAGATATTTGGCTTTGCAGATATTCCAGCAGTGTTCTAGAGAATGTGATCTGCAAAAGTCAGATGGAGATCACCAGTGGGGCAGAATAAAGCATCTGGTGTTGTAGGTATGCATTTTATCTCGTAGCCTTTCATATAAGCAAGCAATGTAACGCACTGCCCAGGCATTCTCTGCAAGTTTAAGGGGCTTTAAAATATATTTGGATTTATTAATATCTTAAAATGGCATTTCAAAATTAAATACTCTTAAACTTCTTGAAATATTATTTAAGGCACATAATCCTAGATGTATTCAATATCTTCAATTTCAGTTTGGTATTGTTTCTTAATACCAAGGAGCAAGCTGATGCATTTACCAACAGTATAAATGTGTTGCCAAACACAGACTGACCAAAATAAGTCTTGTGAGCAAAATGTTGAAGTTCAGGGAGAATGTTAAGCAGCAGTATCTGTGATACTGAGCATTCCCACAAAGTGTTTGGTGTCTGCTTTTCAGAGGAACTGGCCATTTCATTGCTAAGGAATGCTAAGGCTGTAATGCTCATGGAAGGAATTGTGATGCCACCCTCAGCTTCCCCTGACAACAGCCTGTAACACCTGGCACTCGGCTGTTGTCTGGTTGTTGTAGTGGACGTGGGTATTGCTGCATCTGCTATGGGACCCTACGAGCTGCTTAAACCCTGTGGGCTTTATGTTGCCTGCTCCTAAGGAAGTGCAATAACGTCTTTCAACTGGCGGTGTGTTTTAGCATCAGTAATTTGAAATCAGGTTTATGACTTCCTATTTTGAATTCCTATCTTACTCACTTCTGTGAAAGCAGCTTTTAGGTTCCTGATTTTGAAAACAGAAATGAACTTAATTTTGTTTTAGAGAAATAAGCTTTGGTTTTTCTAAAGCTAGAGTGAAATAAATTTCATTAAAAATAATTTACTATTTCTTAAGGAATTCTGCAATAAACTTCCTAGGTAATTGAGCTTTTAGGCTGTTTCATGGTTGAACAAAATACACCCTAAGACAGCTCAACTTGATCCCAAGCGTAAACCTCGACAGTGTACTGATCCCTGCATTGTTTTTGCTTTACCACCCAGGTTAAAATAACCCTTTAATGTTCTCTTCCGGTCTCATTCAGAGTTATGTTTCTATCCTGTGTCATTTCATCTTGTCCTGATGTGTTAGGAATTTGCAGAGTTCCTCTCTGACTTGTCAACATAATCTTTTATTTTCCTGTCTGAGTTTCTCCCGTTCAACGCTGATCTCTCAGCTACCACTGGGGGATGTAATTAACAGCAAAGCAATTGCAACTGTAGTATTTGAGAAGTAATAGTTTTCCCTATGCAGGCACAGCTATTTAATTGCATTTCTGTGACAACAGCTTTTTGTGAAGTTAAAGCACAGGTTTTTGAGGTATGGAACACTTTCCAAGAAATCCAGTTTTAATGGCAAATGGAATTCAACCCCAAAATCCAGGTGAGCGTAGCCATTATCTCCTCACTACAGAGGAATTACATCAGCAGTAGGAAACTTCAGAAGCTTACTCCACAGAAATAACAGGTTGGGCAACAGCTTTTTAGCTTCAGATTTTTTTCCCAACTCTTCAGTGTGCTACTTATTAAATGTCCTCATTATGTGGGTACAGTTGTGGGGTTCTGTCCAACAGCGTGTAGGAAGATGTGTTGCTGAAATGAGGAGATCTGGGAGAAAAGGGAGGCCAAAAAGAATTGGGCATCAGCAGATAAGTGAACATGGCTTTTAAGATGGATTTTTATGAAATACATTCACTTTAAGATTTTTATTTCAGCCTTCTGGTCTCTTGTTTTTTTTTCCTCAAATGGAAGTTCATTCCCATACATATATGTGAATCCTGGAGTGGAGAACTTTCCTGAAACACCACATGCTGTCAAATCCATGAAAGAAGGAAAACCTCTGAACATTGGTCACATCAGTCTTTGATAAGATTTGGATTGCAACCGTAGACCCGTAGGGGGAAATTGGGAAATACTGAAAGCCAAGAGGGTATCAGCAGATAAGTGCAACCTTCTGTTTGTGCTTGTGACCATATGTTATTGTCTCAACTTCTGACTCACTGGATTCTTCCTGAAAGATTAAACCACAGGCTTTACAGTTTAAGTGTCAATTACGTGTGACTACTGAAGGCTTCTTAAATGCTGCTCGGTCTCGTTGAATAATTTGGCATTAATTGTAGCACAAATGGGAAAGAAATTAGGTGGCTACAAGCTGTTTAAGACATGCTTGAGGTGTACTAAATCTGTGTGACCTTTAAGTCGCCGTGGAAAGCCCTTGGTTTATTTTATGGCTGTTAGATTTCACTACTGATACAATTTGCATTTCAAAGGACTTGAAGTTTTATTGAAATTTCATTTGATAGGTGAGGATTGCAGTATTCCTGTCAAATTTGGCTTTGGAAAGGATATTGTTCATCCTTTGTTACTGTTGATCTTTAAATCAGACTGGCTGTGGATGAGAGCCCATTCAGCATGAGGTAAAATGGATCTGGCTAATCCATAATCCTTACTTGGCTTCCTTTGTCCTGCTGAGCTGTGGCAGATGTTGCCAGAGCAGAGGAGGATCACATTAGGTTGGTCTGGCCTATTGCACGATGCCATGGGATGGAAAAGCTGTAGATGGCAACAGTGGTCATGAATATTTGAGTGCATCCTTTTTATGATGACTGTCTGGAAAAGGTTGTTCCACCTTCCTGTTGTCAGAAATGGCTTACCTCTGGTGGAGAGACCAGGGTTGTTTTGTCTGGGGTCATTTCTCATCATCTTGGGATCTTCTTGGCACTGATGTCTCTCCAGGTTTGGTTTTACCAAGGATCTGCTTTGTGAAAACAATCATGTTTAAGGCATTGTATGACCAGATAAATGATGATTTGTTAGGTGTTCTTTGAAACTTGTTAGAAATGGAGTTTCTGGAGAGTTCTGTCAGCTTTCTCCTAGATGGTCCAAACCATCAGAAACGGGCCCTTAAGAATATCTCATTAAACATTCTTATCTTATTGGGTGCAAACTGGACCATAGGAGATTCCATAGAAATTTAAGGAAAAACTTTTTCACAGTGAGGGTGCCAGAGCCTGGAGCAGGCTGCCCAGGGGGGTTCTGGAGTCTCCTCCTCTGGAGACATTTAAAACCCTCCTGGATTCCTGTGTGACCTGCTCTAGGTGGCCCTGCTCTGGCAGGGGGGTTGGACTCGATCTTTTGAGATCCCTTCCAACCCTGAAGGTTCTGTGATCAACGGAATCTTGTTCTAGTTATCAGTATCGATTGTAAGCATTTTTATTGTCTTAAATGCAAAAACTGAACATGAAAGGGGAAAACCATAAAATCAGAACAATTTTATTTCTTGCGAGACCCAAATGCTAATCAAGAAGGGCATCAACTCCTTTAATCAATCAAAGTTGTCACTTAATTGCAGTAGCTTGGGCAGGGGATAATACAATTCGGCAGAATTTTCCCTGTCTTCCGAGTACCAAATATAGATTAATATATAGTTCAAAACACTTTAATTTTTAAACTCTTGTCTGTCGTCTTCACTGCTGAAAAATTATGCTTGAAAAATAAAGAAACTGCCCTGTGGTCAAAGATAGTCTTAACTACCTGTCAATCAAAAGGAGAAGTTTGTTGAGACATTTAATTACAAGATAATGTAGTCATCAAAATCTCGTTGTGGTAACTGACAGCTCATTTTGGACTGAAAGCGTACAGCTACCTCCCCTGAGGTCAGAGATGTTCCGAGGTTAACGTAGTAATGACAAGTCCTTTATTATCACATTATGACATTGAAAAAAATTGCAATTATACTAATAAATTAATAACAGTAATAAAATGACAGTCATAATTGCATAATATACATGTTGTCAACGGCATTTTTGTTACATGGCTGGAATTCATATTTTATCTGCATATCTTGCTCTCTATTAAATTTTCCCCGTGCAGCACAGGCACCCGGGGCTTCTGAAATTTCTGAAAGCCCCAGCATTTGGAGTAACTGCTCCAAATGACTCGAAGGCATTATTTTTTTTTACTTTTATAGATAAAAAAAGGCGTGAAATAAAATAATTTCGCAGTCAAATAGAATTAAATGTTAGGATTTATTTTTAGCCATATTCCTAAAGAAAATATAATGCTTTTTATCAGATATAATACTAGATTAAAAAACCCCTGAATGAATTAGATGTGAACTGTTAAGCTGTTGTTCCTCAGTGGATAAACCTGAGCCTTGGCATGGTTTAAGTTGTTTTTAAGTGCACACTGCAGATGGTTCATGGCACTTGCTGTGGCTGTCCTCAGAATGGAACACTGGTTTTCTCATCTTATTCCTGGTGCAGTTCGAGCCTCTGTGGGTCTGAGGCACAGGGTATTTATTGCCTCATGCACTGGTGGTGCTTCCAGTTTCCAGCAGACAATGAATGTTCATTTTTCTCTCTAACTAGAGAATTTCATGGTGTTTTTAAATTCACATTTTCTTTAAAGCTTTGCCTTCAAGTGGAATGAATTGCCAATGGACAGGACCCAGGGAAAAGGAAGGGATCAAGATATTGCTGGGTTTATTTTGATGGTACTGAATTGTCATGATGCTGAGACAAATCAGATCTGCTCCAATTTGATACTCGTACATTTAGTTGACACATATCTTTACTAGTAACTTACTGTTACCCCAGCAAGGAGAGTTTCACCCATATGGCCAGCAGGTTTTTTTGGTGCTAATGCAGCTTTTCTGGTGTAACACTGATGTATCTCCATCAGCTTAAAGTCAGTAATCATCTCATAATGTGTGCTGGGGACGAGTGTGCCTGGTCCTTGGGTCTTTGGAAGAGTTCACCTGAGCTGGTGGCTCACCTGCGATTTGCTCACATTTTCCTGAGTACTCCATGAGTGATTTTTGAGGGGATGTTGGTGTGGAAGGCCTTTCATCTTTTCCTGAGTTCTGTGACTAGCATTGTCCTGCCGTGCTGTGGTTGGTTCCAAGCTTTTTAAGCTCCACCTTCTGGTTTTGCAGATTAAACTGTGTAATTTTTATCTCCGGTCTCTTTCCTTATTTTCTTTCTCCAGCAGAGTGTGAAAACACTACAGTTTTCATGACCTACAGTTGTTCTTTGAGTTGGGTTAATTCTTTCTCTGGTTTTCCCCTCTCTCCTTTTTCCCTTCTGCTTCATGTCCAGATTTGCTTCCCCCTCTGTTCCCATAGCATCATCAGGGCTGTTGGACAACCCTCTCCTAAGCACACTCTGCACCCAAGTGACTGACTCCCTGGAAAGACAACTGCAATAGGGGGTTAGAAGATATTTTTTTATTTAAAATTTCTGTAACCTAATATGGAAAATGCAAATTGATTTGCATTACACAGAAAGTTTTGATTATTTAGAGATCATGTAATTAACACGCACATCAGATTTACTGACAAGCTTAAATAATTTTATTATGTTGAGGTGAATGAGGAGAGGAGTTAACAACTTTTTCCATGACTCAAAAATGAGTTTATTGCAAGAGTCCACCCCATGGTTCACTATGTGGAGATGCTACAGTTTTGGAATAAGACTGCATTTTATTAGTAATGGAGAAATACCCTCGTTTCCTTTACTTGTCTCACAAAGTTAAGATGGAAGCACACGCTAGATGTGGAAAAAAATAATTTAAATTGTCTTTTGTAGGAATACTAAATATTATCTGTATGATATTATTGCTGTCTCTATCAAAGCAGTCGAGAGCAGGATCTTAATGTGTCTACAAGTGTGTTTTGCCAGTGTGGCTGTTAAGTAGAGTGTAGTAAGAGGAGCTGTGCAGTGAAGGTGTAGCAGCGTGAAGACGACGTCTGCTCCGGACGCAAAATTTTACTGCCTCGCCTTCCTGCTTTGTGCTGCCATCAGAGCATCTCATTTGGTGGCATCTGTCCTCTGCCATTCCCTTTATGCCTTGTGCACTGTGGCATCTCTTGGGTGTGCTTAAGATCCATCCCCATCTGTGTGCTGGAGAGGAGGTGGCTTGGCCCTTCATGCCAAGAGCCTGAGGTTTTCTGATACCAAGCACAGAAGAGATGTGGCAGTGGCTGGAAAAGAGTGAATGGCTTCATTGTTCCTGGATTTGCAAGAAGTCTGTAAATAGTATGGAATATTCTGTGCTTTTCTCTTCTGGTTTTCTTTGAGAAGCCTTTTACAATTTCCCTTTGGAGAAGGGTGCTGTGTTCTTTAGGAGGAATAACTGACTGACCAGAGAGGACAGCTTTTCCTGTGCCGCGCTGACAGGACCTTGTCCTTGGAGGTGATCCTCACCCCGTCCTTTCTAAAGGCAACACAATCCAGGAACTGTGTCAGACATGATTGGACATTAATTATTGATTGCCATGGAAGGAATAAAGATGTTTGGGTTTCTGGAGCTCTGCATAAAAACCAAACCCAAACAAAACAACATGCCCCAATCACAACAACAAAAAAGAAACAAAACCAACAAAAAAACAACCAAATGATAAATTTCTAATGCTAGTTCCAATTACTGCTTAGTGTTTTTCATGATGCATCTGATTCTTAAATTTTGTTGCTTTTTTCCTACTCAAAACACTTTCTCATGAATATTTTTTCTGAGTAAGGAGCATATTTTTTTCTTTTAATTAGCAAAACCAGTTTTTGAATTAGATAACATCAGGAGAAACAAAGAATTTAATGTTGACTACTTAAATGATTTGCCAGTGGTACCTTAGCTGATAAACAAGATAATATTTAGCAAATAAAATGCAAGGAAAAGAAGAGTTAAAGCTAAGGAGCATATAATTTATTAATGTTGTTGCACGACTCTTACATTTCAACAATTCAGCTGTTTTACACATTATGATTATTTTACTGTTCATGTGCATGTCAGTAATTCTCTGGAGATACTGATGAATATAAATTAATTCAGATGAGTGTGTTTCTCTGTAGCAATAGGTAATTTTTGAGCTTAAGGGGAAAGGGTATTTCTAAGTCATCCATTATTCTTAAGTTTTGTTTGTATCACTGATGATTTCCTGTTCCAACAGAAGTTAAATGGGAAAGGTTCTTTTATTTGAAAGATTATCGGGGTTCAAAAGAAATGTAAATGCTAAATATGACTGAGATGGTGGATTTTAATCCTGTTCAAAAAGCCCAGAAACCCAAGAAAAAGTCAGCACCGTTTGAAGTAGGAAGAGTTGGTATCTGGGTGTATTCACTGCTGGTGAGAAATCTGTGCGTGGTTTAGTACCCAGTATCTTTCGTACCCTGTTGATCTGGCACCGTTTGCTTTGGCTGTTCACGTCTCAGCTCCAAGTAGACTTAATTTTTATCTCCTTTTTGGTTATGCTGTATGGCAGAGGTAGAAATGGGCATTCTTGAAGATACAAAGGGCAGCTAGGAAGAGGTTGAGAAACAGCAGTGCTAGTTGAAGCAGAGGATGCTGACGGGGGGGAGAACTGGTTTTGAGTGGCAGTAGTATGCAATAGGTTTTTTATTTGTCAAGGAATATAATGTAGGTCATTGATGTTTCTAATCTGAGGCCGAGATGTTTGGATTGTTCTGAATCAAAGTTTTGTGAGAAATGGCCAGTGGTTCAGGAACTAGAAAATATTAGTTGTAATCATTTGACATCTTTTCTGCAGTGATACGATGCAGATTTGGGGTCATTTTGCATACCAGTGGTGTACAGTTTCAAATACTAATACTTCATACACGGACACTGCAATCATCTTTACAAATGCATATATGTGGAGAAATAGTTAATTTGATGTCACTGTAGTTTTAAGTAGAGAAATGCGAATCTACTGAGCTGTTTTCTTTTCTTGTCCAAAGGGACTTGGGTCACTAGACATGATAATTTTATTTTAGCTGCTATTCCAAGGCTGAGTTGTTAAATGTGCTAGACTAGGTAGGTGATTCTTGGCCTTGATGTCTGTGGTCAGAGGTCTTAAGGCCCCACCTTTACCCTTCTCCCAGCAGGTGAAGCTCTTCCTTTGTTTTGCACTAAAGGGCACTTGGAGTTTCCAGTTGTTGGAGTTTAGCCTGAAGTTGGCAAGAGCCCACGTCTTGTGTCCAAGCCCTCTATAGGGGATGGTCTCATCTGCAGGATGTCAAATTGCAAAGGATATCCATTCCTACTGGGAATACTGGAATTTCCAGCCCGTAATGAAGCGCATGGAAGTGCATCTCCCCTGGAACAGAACTTTACATTTAATCACAGCCGTAAAAACTTGCTGTAAACTGTCACAGTCTGGTTCAGTGGAATGTTTCAGCGTGTGGTTGGTTTGCTGGTTTAGTTTCTGTTAGTTTTCCACAGATAACAAGGATTACAGGAGGAATAAGGCAGGTGCTTCCCATCCCTATCATCTCCATTCCCATCGTGTGGAGGGTAGGTCTGTGCTGCCTGTGCTTTCATCCACATCCCTCTCTGGGCATCAGGTCAATCAGGAACCAGAATTGTCACGTTTCAAGTGTGAGGAGTTTCTGTATTGGTTTTTAGGATTTTTTTTAAAAGGAAGATAATGTTTTACTGGTTTTACATACAACTATTACTGCACTTCTTCCATTTCCTGAGAAAACCAGTTAGCAGTTAAGTGACATTGCGAGAATACTCAGAATGTTTTGTAAGAGAGAGCATGTCAAAGGCAGATAAACAGAAAGCTGCACCCAAATTTCTGTATATTTTTGTAAGCTCTGAAGAAATCAAAGGTCAGAAGAACATATAGGCACTCAGTGATACTTTACTGCTTTTTCCTCCCAGTTGCTCTTTCTGTACAATATGGCTTTTGAGGGCTTTATAGGAGCGTGCTTTGATTTCAGTTGTGGAATTGGCTTTCAGAAAATATATTTGACATTTTCTTTAAACATTCTAATTCAACCCAGTAAAAAAATTCACCTTGCTCGGGATTATTTGTCTAGTAACGTGGGGGATTTAATGTTGTATGGTTGATATCGAAATCTCTAGATACAGGAATGCCATTGTAGGGGAGAAACTGGTTTTTGTCAGAAGTTTTATCAGGCTTCTGAAGTCAAGGGGAGTTAAACTCACAATTTTTCTCATGGAAATTCAGAGGTTTTGCAAAGAGGTTTATCTGTAGCGTACACCGTGCGGTGTCCCTTTTCTTGCTTGTGGTGTTCTGCTCTTTAAAACATTGATACTCTAAGATCTTCCTGGCCTTGGTTTATAGTGTGCCTGTGTATTTGTCTTTTCTGGTTTTGAATTGAAACAAAGTCAAGCACAAAAGGCAGATTTGAAGAGCTTGTGCCTTTGAAGGTTTGAATCTCACGTGGGGGTCTAATACGAGGCCAGGTCTGGACTGGTATTTGGAGCACGTTATTGCTTTAATGCTGACTTGTCTAGAGAGAGACTACCAAGTGTTCGTGTGTTAGTGCTGCTCTGGTTTGTATATGCCAACCTCGTGCTCTAGCTAGGCTTGTAAAAATGGTTGGACAAGGGGCTAAAGATGCAAAAGTTATGGCCTGGTGTTCAGATTTAGACACCTGGCTCTATGCTGGCCACCTGGAAGAAAACTAAATGATTAAACTTTCCCTATCTTTATTAAAACCAGAAAGTTATTGTTTCTGTTGTCCTCCTTGCATGTAAGCTTGGTTTTGTGTTTCCAGTTTATTGTTTTTCCTGCTGGTTGAAGCTGACATGTTGCTGACATGGCTTGTGCTCTGTTAACAGGAGTCAGCTTTAGGTGAGGTGGAATTTTCTTTGAGGTTTTGGGCAGGGGGCAAGCTTTTAAAAAATCTCAAATCTACTTAGTGCAGTTCTTTACTATATTGCTTCCCTTGTAACAGGGAGGGGGAGAAACCCCAACAATTAAAAGGCCCTTTTTTTTCCCTGCACTTGTTGTTACATAACCCTTGTTTTACTCGTGACGTATTTGGTCCTTGCACATCCATTTCTTTCTATAGAACCCTAAGCTTCCAGCATCCCCTTTTGTTTTGCTTTCTTGTTTTGTTTGTTCGGTTCCCCTTTCTTCTTTTCCTGTTTGTTCCAGGTAGTCCTTTATTTAGTGATCAGGTTTAGATGGTAATGAAAAGTCTAGTCCTTGGAGCTTGCTGGCAAGGCCTCTGCAGATAATGGAGGTGTGCCTGGCTTCTGCAGGGGACCTGTGCCCGGTGAAATAAATGCTGGAGAAATGGAACATGAGAGAGAAAATACTGAATGTGAAGCTTAATGCTTAATGTTCTGTTTTCAGCTTTAGTTCTTAGAAATGTTGGGAGACCACAGTAAGAATCAACTGCTACCACCCTCTTTCGCATGGTGAAGCAAAAGAACTGTACAGAGTAGTGTGAATGTCTTCATTTCTGGGAGGAGGAAGGCAAAGAAGAGAAACCACAGTGTACAAGAATCACTTTTGTTCCCCCAAATCCAGACTACTCTCCTCCCTCCCCATTCATTTCCCGAGAGTTCTTGTTTTGTGGTTTTAATGCAGTCTCCAGTCAGCCTGTATTTGAGTTAGAAGATGGGGATGTTAGATACTTTGCTTCGCTTTCAAGTCATTCACCTCTAATTTCTGAACTGCAATTAGAAATAAACTTTTTTTTTCTTTGCCCTTACTTTTCTTTTTGCATTCTAGGGTAGCAATTAAGAAGAACTGGGTGAAGAGGTTACCATTTTATCCAACTCCATTACTCTGACTGATGGAGCTATTAGATAAAGGCAAACTGTAATTCTTTATTACCTGCCTGGCTCATTTCTGCACTTTGCCCTGGAGAAGAGCTGCATAAAAGATCAGAGTGTTATTGAAAACTCCAGAGCAAATATTGAGCAGGTTGCTCGGTCACTCAGGTAATGACAGAATTTCAGGAGAGGTAACACGCACGTGAGCGGTGCCCGCTCGGTGGGTAAATAGGTGATGAGAAAGAGCTGGCATGGTACAGCTGAAGGAAGGTGGCTTTAGGAAAGAGTGGCTGAGAACACTTTGTGTATGATAAATACGCTTATAATTAGTGAGATCATTAGCATGGGCACCATGTACTTAAGTATTCACAAAGAAGTCTTTAAGCTAAGCAGTTAGCTTCACAATGAAGGAAAGAGACAAAATGAATTATATACAGCTGAATAAGCTTTTCAGAATCTCCAAGGAGGTGACTTGTCTGTTGATGGCCAGTGGGGGTCGAAGAGTGAAATAATTACTTAACAGCGTGTAAACAATGTGAGATGTGAAGTGTGCATTTTTTTCCTTTTCTTTTTCTTTTCCTTTTTTTTTTTCATTGAGAGAGTTTCTTGTTGCGATGGCTCCACTGGGACAAGCAGCAGAGAAATTTGATTAAATGGATGCCTGGGGTCACGACCCTGTCTAAACATGCTGCAGCTCTCAGCATTAATCAAAGAATGTTAAAAAAAAAATTTCTGACCTTGCTGCATATGAGTATTGGTGAGCTCTGAATGCAGCTGTAGATGGATCGAGGGCTGTGGGGCTGTGTGAGCAGCCGCTCACAAAGAGCAGCAGCAGCAGAGGCAGGTTTCAAGGACAATGGCAGCCCATCGTGGTGGTTTAGCTCATGTTCTGGGACTTCCACGTGGTGATAGCCCAACCACAGCAGCAAAGTTTGGAGATCCAACTAGAATGGTGTTGGGAATGTGGCTTTTTATTATGAGCTGCTGCTGCTTGAACCCTGCGCATGGGAAGTATTTATAGCTCGGTGCTATGAGTGAGACCTGTGGGTTCAGAAGGATTCTTGGCCACTTCCTCTTTGTTTAATGAATCTGAAAGTACAGAGAAAGCGACTCTCCCATGCAGGAGTAGCCAGGATTAGTATCATGCTTATTAAGTGTGTCCTCTTAGAGTTCTTGTAGTATCAGGGTGAAAGGTCTTGGTTTTTACTGAGCAAATGATGTAGTAAGAGAGGTTACAATAAATCAGAAAATAAAATGTGGCCATAAGACCACAGGTGATTTTTTAATTACTTTTAACAAATTACTTACTGTATTCTGGTTGCCTACCTGAAAACAAGTGTTCAGAGGGTGCAGTCTGGCATCTGGTGTAGGGAAACCAAGTCCTAAGTGGAGATGACATGAGGAAACTTGAGTGCATTTCACTGGTTACCTTTCACGTGATTTAAAACTTAAATCCAGTGCCCTCCAAGTTCTGGTCTCTGCAAGGGCTTTGTTGGATGCTCTCTCTTGAGAGAGGTTTAAGTTGTGTAGAAATGACTTCTACCTAATCGGAGTAGAATTTAATACAAAATAAAATATGACACTGGAGTAGACCATACTTTTTCAAGAAGGTAAGAGGATGGCAGAGATGATGAACTTAACGTTAGAGGATTTAATTTGGTCTTTCTGTCTATTGTGCTCCCTAATAGTGTCACTATTATGCAACATTGTTGAGCTCGTTAATGGAAACAGCTCCCAGACATTTATGTGTTGGATTCTAGTCAAAACCAAATGTCTGAAATCAATAAATTAGAAATTATTAAACTGTGAAGAGGCTTAAATAACGTGAATATCTACACAGAGCATCTATAGGAGGAAAATACCTCAAATTTGGAAACAGCCAGAGTAGCTGGGTAGGGAGAAGAGGTAGTAGAGAGGATGTTTGGTGTTGCAGTGGGAGCTGTAGATCCACGCTGGGAACTGTAGAAACCTTCTGCTGAGACTTTGTTGTTGAAGTGCATGGACCAGCATTCGGAGGTCACTGGTTCTGCTGTCAGAACGGTGCGTGAAAGACCCCGCAAGCCAACTGCCGGCAGAGCTGCAGCGTGCATGTCACTGAGAGCAAAGCTGCAGAAGGAAAGCCAATTGCAAGATTACAAAATAATAATATAGGAAAAAGAGCTTAGAGATCATGTGTGTAGTCTCAGGAAAGTGGCCTCTTCTGAGACCTGCCAGTTCTGGAAGGGATTTGAAGTGCAGTGTAGATCGCTGATGATAAACCCAAAACCCGTTCTAGTTGTTGCTGATTTCTGCATGGCCTTGTCACACAGAGGTGGCTAACGCAGGGCTGGTCGTTACCATGATTTTTTGTTACTCTTCTTGGCCTTCCTGGTTTTAGCTTCTACCTTCCTTAAGAACATGATAACCTTATTTTAGCTCTGCCCCTTCTCCCAGACGTAATACCTTTTGGAAAGTCACCAATTAAAGAAACTTAATCTGTGAAAAATGCCTGGCAATGCTGGGGGGCTGGTTTGGTTTTGAAGCGGAACCACAGAGTCTGGAGAGCAAAGGTACAATTTTTTATCATGTTACCTATTGGAGTTTGGAGGGGCAGTTCAGGTTCCCCCTAGAAGCAGCATCAGCTGTGTTTATAGCTGTCACCTAGAATGGGACATCAGGCACAGCCTTCTGCAAAGCCTGCTCTGTGGGCAGGCGTAGGAGCTGTTCCCCTGTGGGACGTGAACTCGGGGTGAGTGTGACTCGGCACTAGCTGTGTGCTGGTCCTGGTGCCTGTAGGGGAGGAGGGTGTTTCACTTAAGCTGCAACTTCCCTGTTTGTGTGGGCAGCTCTTTCCTGTCTGGCCCTCCTCCTGTCTTCTACACATCATAGCCTTCCAAAACAAGCTGTTGTTGCCTTTTACCTGCCAAGTCAGAGCCAATGTTCGTGGTTATGCTTGGGAAGGCAACAAGATCTCTTACGCTTCCCTCTTCCCGTGTGTTCCTCAAGCAATGAATCTCTCCTGCAATTTAAGAGTAATGCAGAGTGCCATTGGTGAGAGCAGCAGGAATCGTCAGGTAGGGTTGGATTGAACTCCTGGTGGTTTCACAACAACTCAACAATTGTCAGAATGCTGTAGGAGGAGTTTCGGTCTCTGCAAGTTGATGCGGGGTTGGCTTGGAAGTCAAAAGTTGCCATAGATAGGCTTGGAATTCTCAAAGCAAAGCAGTCTGCTCCCACTGAAACCAGAGATGGTATTTATTTCATGTTTTTCAGTCTTGGTTTTAAGAAGAGAGTTAATCCAACAGCAGGTGTTTTCCAAAAATCCACCTCAGTTTCCCACTTCTTGAGCCTTTAAATCCCTTTGAACTCCTTGAAGAGATTTAGACAAGCTTTTGGGTGTGCCCTGATGGGCCCCATGCTTACTCTGTGAGAAAGAATAAGTACATTTAAAAAAGTTTGGTTTGTTCCAGTATCCTATTAGCGAGGTTAAGTTAATGATAAATATTCCTTTTCTTTATCTTATGCCACTTTTTGTCTGTGATTTTGGCTGGCACTCGTTATGTTATTTCTATAATTGCCTACATTTGTCTTCAAGAAATTCTGCAGGGGTGGCTGCAGTTGAACTGAAGGTGGTAGAGGTCATTGCATTCATGTCAAGCTGTTTGTATTTTTTTATAATTACAGAGCAGAAGATTTGGCCTATTCATTACAGACCAGGCTATTCATATATACATTTTTTTTTCTGTGAATGTTTCTGAAAAGGAATTGAGAAATCATAACCCTGTGTCCTTTTACCTTTATCCCCTGAGATTCCTAACACATTATTCTGTAACCGACTCTTGTGGGGTTTCCATTCAGGAGCTGTTTTTCTAGTAAGGTTTATATAATTTTTAAGGAAAGAAAAGGTTTTATTCAGTCTGCAAGTGGCATTTTATATTGTAAAGCCACCTCAATGGACTAGGACTTAAATACCTTTATTTAGATATGCTAAATGTAACTCCCATTACTAAACTTGAAAGTTCTTTAACACGCAAAGCTTCTTGCACAAACACAGAAGTGATTGATATTATATTTTTTTGTGGAGAAGGAAAAAATCCAGGTCTCAAGTTATGTGCAAGCATCATTTCAGACTATTTGCTTTTAGCAAAATCAGTGGCTTTAGAGGAGTGTACTGGTTAAAAGAATGCGTTTATAGGAGTGTGTGGTGTAGGTTAAGAAAAAACCATTAGTAGTGATCAGTCAATTTTTTTAGATATTAGGCTCTGAAAAATTCTCTTCTTGTCTATTCAGTGTTTGACATCGTAATACTGGGCTTGGAATGTTTGCTGTAGGGTAAACTTGTTTTTCCTGTAGCAGTGAATTTACTGACTGTGGAAGTGGAATTTGCACATCTGTAGGCAGTGGGTCCCCAGCTTCTGCAGAACTCCCGAAATCCCCGTGCTTTATCCATACAGCGCTCACACTGTCGAACCATTCCAGGGTTAACAGTGGACTTTTCTGTTCTTCCTCTGCAATGCTTATCTAAAGATGAAAAGTTTGCCAAGAAGTGTGCCTAGTCATGGCTGAAGAACTTCTCGTGGCTTGGGCTGTTCACTCTGGGCTGGACTGACACCACTGATGATTTTTTCATTGGTCATCAAACATCTGTCAGATGGTAGAAACCAATCTCTTTTTTAAGTCACACAGACCTATATCTACAACTGAAGCTGACATAAAATGGTCTCGTGATCTTTGCTATTGCTTTTTGCTGCTTGGGTCAGTACTTTCTCCATTCCCTCCTTACATTCATCTTATTCCTGCAGCTCTCCTCCTGTTTGCCGCTGCTTGGGTGCGTTCTGTAATCCTGCCAGAAGCACAGCATGCAAACAATGGGTTTCTTTCCCCCCACCCCGTTCTTTTTCTCCCTTTTCTGACATGCCATTTCATGGTATTTTCTTAAATCCTCCAATCAAAAATGAGTGTCAAATGGGTAATTCTTGGATATGCAAATAAAGAAGATAGAGCCAAATTATCCCAGGTTTTTTTTACCCTGAAGTTTTTAACCAGGACTGGTGCTTGTATGGCTTACCAAGGGCAAAACACTGTGCAAGTCTGACATTAGAAGAGGACAGGGAATTGCATGTTGCAGATTTTGATTGAAGTGATTCCTAGAACCTTTTTTTACTCATCGACTACAAATAAGAGCAGTATCTGTCTCCATAATCTCTGGACACATTGAAATACAGAGCCTGAGAGCTGTGCTTCGGTTGCCTTACGAGTCATGTCTTTATGCAGATCTGAAAAGGAACTTCATGAAAACCATAGTGTTGAAGAAAATATTTTGTTAAAGAGAGTTAAATTTATTCATCATTCTTGCTAAAACAATTCTACAGTAAATATTTTAAGTAAGTTTCTTAGGGAACACAATGGGCCATCTAGACTCGAGTCACACTGACAGCACTAAAAGGCATTGCTCGATTTATGAGAGCACTCTGTTTACTCAAGAATGTAGAAATTTCCCTTTCTAAATGGGACAGCCTTATCTTTATTATTCCAGTGCCTTTTAGTTTACAGTTGTGCTGTAAGCAATGTTTCAGGAGCTTATTTCAGGATTCCTAAATAAATGAACAGACAAAATTAATGCTCAGTGCTAGCAATCTCCATTTTATATATGGTGTGATTGAAGTAAGCCTTGCTGAGCAGCAGAAAAGAAAAATGATGGTGGTGCTTTATTTATACAGAACTTGTGATAAGAGAAGGCAGATTGAGCTTCTGAAAATAAGCCTTGTTTACAAATCTAGGTGGTGTTTTTTCAAAACAAAAACCCACAAGGCAAACTGGGATGGCAAGGACAGTCCAGTTCCAGAACATCAAAGAAGCCATCCCTCTTCTGAATCAAGTATGTGTCCGAATGCTTACAGCTGTCCATCATATTTCCTGGTTTGCAAATGCCTCTCTGTCACGTGAATGAGAATGAAGGCGATATTTTTATTTACAGAAAAGCAGCATTCCACTGCATAAAGCACCTAGCCTGATGCTAGTTGCCTTGTCCGTATCCGGATGTCCCCAGGAAGTGTCACTTCCATGCATTACTACGGACGTGGCGTCTTTGTGCGCACCAGAAGAGTTTTCAAGATGTTGTGTCAGTGGTAACTAGCAAACCAGCTGATGCGAGTTCAAATGCAGAGCGTTGTTTTCTTGCTAAGATAAAATCCCCCAAACTACAGCAGCTGATGGGAGCTAGAGCGACGTGTACTGTTTCCATCTTAAGATAAAAATCTGATAAAGAAAACAGCTGATGTAAGTTAAAACAGAGTGTACTATTTATATGCTAAAAATAACATTTGGGAATGCTTTTGTGTTGAGTTATCTCTGCAGTCTTGAGCGGTGATTAATAATTTATTCTACCTTTCTTAATCTGTTTTTCTCTCTTTTTATCAATGGACTTTCACTGGAAAAGCCCCTGACAAGTCAGGCAGATTCAGTGATTTGATAAAGTTAAGTCTAATTGATGGGGCCTTCTTTTTTTTTTTTGGTAAGGAATCTGCTCCTGCAAAAGCTGCCTTATCTGCAGCTGAAGTTTTATTTAGTGTGCTTTTCTCAATTCTGTTTTGTTGACTTTGGGATATGACTGCTTCCATCTTCCACCCTGTCTTCATCCAGTAACCCATCATTATTCAGGGTGACTCTTTAAAAGGAAAGGAAAAAAAAAAAAGCACCACATCCCCCCCCATTCACCGCAAATAAAATCAAACCAACCCCCAGAAAAACCCCAGGAGCTTGCTGAACCAAACTGAGGGGTCCAGATGATCTGGGGCAAGACTTTAGCTGTGGAATAAGAGAAAGAGCTGAACAATTATCTGCCAAACTCCCTAGCTGTTGTTTTTACCCACAAGGTAGCTGGGTTCCTATGGTAAAAGTATTTTTTCTTTTTTGAAGTGATTTAAAGTACATCTCTAAAAGTGATCTATTTTCCCTTCTGTAGCAATGCTTGTTATCCTCTAGACTTTCTTGTCTGAGGTATTGCCATCTTACTGTAGAAGTTTAATATTTAAAGTTGATAAGGGCCCCGTGGTTAAAAAAATAACCTGAACACAGGGCCCAAAGTGCAGTTTGGAGAAGGAAAAAAGCAGTGATAACCAGGTTGCTGCTCTTGGGAGGCTGAGGTTTAACTGCAGCTCCTATCCTTAGCCATGCTGCTCAGTGATTAAATATGGGAAAAGCTTTTCCTTAACTTTAGCATACTAATTTTGTGTGTTTTCCTCAGTTTTGAGGATGTATACCGATGGAAGAGAATCATTAAACCATTTCCTATGTTTGCCTAACCTGGCTTGCTTGCCCTCAGAGTGCTTATGCTGCCTGAACGCAGTTGGAATTTTCTTTCCCAGGCTTTGGAAACAAGTGATGAATCGGGCAGGGCCACAATTAGAGCTCATGGCAGCCTCTCCGTCCATCCCCTGCGTCCTCTGCTCGGGGACGTGCTCGCACGGTCCCTCTCCTTACAGCCTAACTTCAGATGTTTGTCTTTCCCTAATTAGATCCACGTTAATCCATTCAGCCGGGCTGTGACGTTCCCCTTCCCTTGTCCTCGCTGTCTTGGGCCAGACAATGAGCACAAAGATACAGTAGGACTCGTTTTCTCATTATTGATTTCACGCACCAGCTGGCAGCTGTTTTAGCTTGTTGGGTTTTATAACCCTCTGGGCAACTTTTTAAAAGTACTTTTCTTTGACCATCTGCTAAATGCAATTGGTTTAATAATTCAGGACTCGCCCTCCCTTTTCAGATAAATACAAATGCTGTTTCTGCAGCTGAGAGTGGAGCATAGGTGGGATGGCTTTCGGCAGCGCTGGGAACGCCGCGGTCGCTCCGTTGGCGCGGTGGCGGCTCTTTCAAGGATCCCATCTCTCATGTTAAGAAGGGGAAAAAGAAAAGAACTTATTTTTTTGTGGCTTGTTTCAACCTAGCGCTGGAGAGGGCTGCGTCCAAGCTCTGCCTTAAGTCCTTAAAATTCTCAGTTCTGGAGTTTGTAGGAATTCAGGGAGAACCTCTCCCCGCAGCGTGTAACAGCCTGCTTGTCGGAGCTGTGGATAGTGCTGGTGATGAGGAGCAGCAGCTCCTGGCTTTACCCTACCCCCTGGCTCAGGGGTATTTGGCCAGTGCTGGCTGTGGCTGCACTGGTAAGAGCAGGCTCTGGTAAAATCATCTGCCCCTGCCCAGGCTGGGGTCAGGGCAGCAGCAGCAGAGACTGGGAACCCTTGGAAACTATAAAAGCTTCCCGAGTTTTCTGTTCTCTTCAACTTTTTTCTTTTCCCTTTGAAGTGTCAGGGAGTGAGACACTAGTGTCCTCCTTGGGTGGATCTGTGATAAGTTTATAAGCAGTATGTTGAAGTTGTTTTTTAAAAACAAACAAAAATTACTTTATAAAAGTAAAAGCAAAGGCAGCAGGGCACCAATATGAATGGGTTCCTTGAAGCCCCTGGTTATTCCACGTTGTGTGCTTCCCAGACAGGCAGGATGTGTAAAAAAGATCCAACCTTAGTTTGAACTCATCTTTATGCTGAGACCAGATCTAAACTTTCCCATGATTCCATAAACAGGCTGCTGAAAAATCCTTCTGTTTACCAAACAGTTTACCATTTGTTTCAGATGTACCTCAGAGCTGACTTGTAGGATTGCTCTCTTCAGAGGTGAAAAAGGGTAATTCATTTTTTTTTATGTTCCTTTAAGCTTAAAATTCTTTCACAAAGTTGCTATGCAGCAATCGGTGCATTTTATTTTGCTGCAGCATCACTCACCAAAGATTTTTTTCTGCATGATGCCTGCTTAGAAAATGGGTTAGAAATCTGTGTGGAAGAAGAAGAAATCCTCTCTGAATTTGTGAGGGGTTTTAGTACAATTGAATAAGACTCTCTTCTACATAACGAAAAAGGAAATAGTCATCTGTTTTCTTAATAAGATGAAAGATATCTGTGTTTGCTTTGAGATTTTTATGTTTGTTTGTTTTAAAAGTATTCCCATCTTTAATATTTTTGTACTTTACAAACATAATCTTGTTCCAGACAGCTGTGATCTCTGGTCTCCTCTAATTCCTAAAGTAGACAAGAGCAAGTCAGATTTTCCAGAGTATCTGGCTAAATATCCCCTGAAATCTAATTGAACTGAAAGTGAATGCTTACAGTAAAAGTTCAGATTAGAGTGCAAAGTTTGCATGAGAAATTCCTTTCTCGAACTTAATCCTGTGGTGGTTTTCTTACGAAGCATTCTCATCATAGATTTCATGGTTGTATTATTTTTTTAGATTGCAGCAAGTATGCACTAAGCTGAATAAACCGCGCGGTGCTTTGGGTAGGTATTTTCCTTTCAAACAAACCTCCTCACTTCCCTTTGTTTTCTGCTGCTTAATTTCATGAGCTGCCTCTCTTTGTGAGGCTGTTAATTACAAGCCTGTCCAACTCTATATAAATGTGAAACGGGCAGGGGAGATAAATACAATTTCTTGTATTTGTGGGGATAGCACAGTTGACAAAAATCAATGACAGCTGAACAAAGCGTGTTCGGCTCAAAATGATGTTTCTCTTTAGTAAGTTAGAATTATTCCTCCCCGAGTGCCCTAAACCTCTTCAAGTCTTTCGCAATACTTTGTCTAGTTTCTTTGAAGTGACCTTTTCCTGTGCTAAGTGTAGTTAGTTATAAATGAACTGCAGGCAGATGAATGGCTGATAGGCCAAGGCAGGGGATTCGGTTCAGGATCAGGCCAGCAGTGTGGGCTCTCATGAGCTCAGCTCTGCTGTGGGTAGAGGGCTGGTGGAGTGCTGCAGATCCTGTAAGGACTGCAGGAACCACGGCATTTGCTGTTCTTTAAACGCAGTGAATGCCTCTTCATTTGCTCCTAGAGACGGTTTGCATTAGCTTAGGAGTGCAGGAGAAACCGCTCATCCTCTTCCTCTCGGCGCTCCTCTGCTCAGGCAACTCAATGCTTAATGTTTCCTTCTTTCTGGAATCTTTGTGAAGAGCTTAGGAAGGAAGTCTCATCTCCCCTTAGCCCCGCTGAGCTTTCCCTGCCAGGAGCTGCACCCCTTGCCCAGAGAGAGAGGGCAGCAGCCCAGCTGGGACTGGTGGTGCAGTGACCCGGAGGGATAAACCTGCTGAGGGACTGGAGTTACTGGGTGCTTTTGGTAGCATTTTACACCTCACTTTTTTCACTATACAGAGGCAATTTTTTTTTGTCTGTAAAAGGAACAGTCATCAAAATGATTTTGCACGTCTGCAGTTCCCAGGACAAAGTAGTCATGTGACATTGGTACAAATTCTGAAAGCAAGAAAGCAAGTAATGTTTCTTTTTTTTTTGGTGCTGTTTAGGTTTGTGGGGTGGTTTTCTTTTTTTCTTCTGACAAAACTTATGAAGATTTTTACCCTCTGAAGTTTTTTTCAGTTGCTGGGCCGTGGGGGGGTGTTTATGACAGGCAGGCTTCTTCAGGCTGTGGCTACAGACAGCTGTCTCCTCTGGAAAATGGACTTTGGGCTTTGAGGTGCAGGTTGAAATGGATGTCAACGTGTGTAAATTAATCCAGTTTGTCACATACGTTGGACTGGGGCACAGTGGGGCTTTTTGCCCCCCTTAGAATAAAAATATAGGCAGGGTTTTTTTTTTTCATGCTACAGCCATTATGTAATTACTTAATTGATCCCCTTTGGGAGATGCCTCGCAACTTTGCTGCAGGACTCTACATCATGGGTCAAAATAGAAAGGTGAAAGGATTCATTCTCTGCGGAAACGTGCGTGTTTTGTACCGTGCCATTGATTGCTTTCAGATGGTGGACCAGGCAGGATTTATGTCCTCCTGCACTCCTCTCTAAAGACTGTCAGGAAAAGTGGAATCTGCTGCAAAATTTCAAGTCCTGAATAATTCCTGTGCTTTTAAAATGGGAATACAGCCTTCAGTGCAGCAAACCACTGACAATGCCATGAGCATAGCAAGTTTTGTCTGTCTCATAATAACATTAAGACTTACAGACTGGTTTATCTTATGTGTGGCATTGAAGGAATTTAGCTTCAGATCTGAAATACATCTAATTTTGCCAGCTTTGTTCCTGTCTCCCTGGGAGTGTAATAAATTGTGTCTGTCGCTGTTTTCACTTGCATGGAATGACTGATGCCCTCATCTCTACATGAAAAAGTCAAACTTTTTTTTTTTGCAGGTATAATGAGCTGGATTTTTCAACTCTCTAGCTTGTGGCATTTGTGCAAACACTTTATGCTCATCTCTGTGAGACTTGGTTGTGCAAATCCTTCCTGTAGGACAGAAGGGGAAAATAAACACTGTGGCCAGGAGAAAACAGAGATGGTCAGTGCTTCTGTGCCATCATCTTGACTTGCAGATAATATTGAGGAGCTTTGGAGGGAATGTTAACACTGCTTTTTCATCCCTTGTTTGTTAATCACTGTGCATGTAGAATGTTGACTGCAATGAAGGGCATGTTTTCAAACGAGGATTCAACTCAAGAGCCCGTTGCTCGGAGTAGTTCAATGTAAAGATAGCATGGTATTTATTGCCAAGTATGAAAAAGGCTTTTTGCTAAATACTCTACAATGTGATGTATTAATTCAGTTTTATGCAGGTTCAGTTCAATTGTTGACCAAGTTCTGAAGACTCTTGGAAAAAGAAAATCACGAGCACAAACACTGATGGAAAGAAATAGAAACAAAACCTTCAATAACCTCTTAGACTAGAAAGAGCTGCTTTGTGGATCTATTGTGTAAGTCCATTAAAACAAAAAGGCCCAAACTAAACAACAGCCAAAACCCAAACACCATAAAATGAAAATAAAAACACCAGCAACACCCAAACAAATCCAAACCTTAAAAACATTGTCATTGATTTACTGCTTTTGTTGATGCTTCCAAGTGCATAATGGTGAAGATAGCTAGGTAGTAACTTCTTCCTTTTTGCATATTTTGTAGTAGAAGAAAGTAGTTTCTTGAAGATTGCTTCTGTTTGCTTGCAAGTGACGTCAAACACAGGAAGATTTATAGGTGCCATTAAAAATCCATATTGATTTTCCACTGTCAACTGGGAGTTTACTTGAGAAGTCAATCAGTAGCTGAACAAATGTCGAAAGCGTGTTCTAATTTCTTTTAGTACTTCAAGTTTTTAAGCAAAATTGAGTATTTTAGAAAGAAAATGTAGTAGGTTTCTGAGTTCTGGTATGCTAAGAGTCTTATTTCCTATGCTACTGCTGTAGCCACGTGCTGTTCTGCTCTGGGAATGTGCCTCTGGAAGTGATGCTGGAGCCTTCATTATCGTTTCATGTTTTAATTCATTTGGAACCAGTCTTTGAGCTTTCCTGCTACTTAATCCTTTACTGCCTGACCCCGAGCATATTTCTGTTTAGCCCTGCAGTGATTCACTGCCCCGTGGCACCGCCGATGAATCGGGAGAGCTGGGCCCTGAGGAGCCTGCGAAGGGAATGTGCGGGGTAAGGGATGCTGAGGCAGGGAGGTTAGGAGCAGAGTGAACCACCCAACCCCTGGCGATGCCCCTGCCCTTCTAACCCCAGGCACGAGGGGGGGAGGATTTAACTCAAGGGATTAGAGGAGCAAGCAAGTGGTGGGAGACCCAGAAGGGAGAAAGATGTGAGAGAGGAGGGCAGAGCAGGCTCGAGGTGAGGTTGGGTGATGGCTGCAAAGGCCAGAGTTGGAGGACACAGCCCCTTAGCAGCTGGGGAAGGGCTGCCCGGAGTCTGTGGAGCCTCCAAATGGTGATTGACCCTCAGCCGGGTTACACTGTGACTGTGCTACCTGCTCCACATCTTCTAGTTTATTAGTTTAATTCTGAAAGCAATGCGGAAGAGGAGAAGGGAAGATGTTGCATGAAGGTGATAACATTAAATAATGATTCCTTTTAATCCTTCTGTGTCCTTTTGAGCTGGGATGGCACAAGGTTAGATTTGGGAGACTGAAGGAGCAAGTGCTTTGTAATATCTGCCTCCTGGGACACAGTCAGGTGGCTTGTCCTTGTGCGTTCACGGTGTCCCAGAGCTTAGGCATTTGGGCTTTTTGTCTCGTTTCTGTTGACAATTCCCTTCTCCTGCTCCCCAGGAGAGAGTTTTGAGCGAGGCAGTAGCACCATCTCCACAGGTCAGGTAGAATGGTTATAATTAATGGATGATAAATTCTCCTTACACCGACTTGCATGGACAGCTTATGGGATAGCTGTGCTAATGGATTGATCCCGTTTAATGCATATTAGTAATTAAAGAAAATACATTTTTAAGAAGCAAGGATATATTTAATTTTAATAACTACCTTTCCTTGAATCAAGAAGTCTTTGCACAGAACTCTAATGGGTAACATTAGTCAAACGTGTGATAGATCAAATTGTTAAGTATGAAGGGTGTTGTTAATGTAACACAGAAGAGAAATCTTGTGAGGTAACTCTGAATAACACACAGAAAGTGCATTCATCATGGTATGCTGACAAAACATCTGAGTAATGATGGCCATTAAATCTTTTGTCGTGGCTAGGAGACGAAAAAAGAAAACAAGTTTAAGTGTGAGCCATTTAGGAAAATTGCCATTTGACATGGAAACTTTTCTGTCTCTATGTATTTATCTTTATATTATGGAATGAGTTTGCATTTTAGAAGGAAATTGGATTTACTTAGCAATTACAGGGAAAAAGGTGAATTTCAGTGTCTAATTAGTCAAACAAAGAGCAGAGCTCCCCCCCCCCATTATCTGTGTGGTGTTTTAACACAGTCTGCGGGGAAAAAGATCCCTGCAACAAACCAACCGACCCACAACATTCAAGATGATTTGATTTATTGATTTATGGATTTTTGGAAAAGACCCAGTATCCTACCATCTGCATTGTCTTCACACGACCCTGTGTGTGAATAGATTTTAACTGGTTTTAGCTGATTTCAAGCCCAGGACAAGGGAGGGATCCGGAAATGCTCCGCGTGGCTCTGGTTTCCTGGATCAATAAGCTTGCTGAATTTTGCAGTGGAGCACTGGAAGAAGACAAAATTGAAAGAGAAGTGATTTCCTAAAGTACCATTGCAGTGATTATACAAACCTGTAAATACCCAGTCTTTGCTGCTGCTTCTGGTGATGAATGTTGGTCTGTGTTTGGATGCAGATGGTTTTATTTACTAAATCACGAGTTTATGCAAAAAAAACAGTGAAGTTCCTGCTGCAGTGAATGTTCACCAAAGAGTTGCTGGGCAGAGGCAGTGCCTGGCTGGGCTCAGTCCTGTCCAGTTGTTCTCAATACTTCTCCACAGATGGCAAAACAGTGTGAGCCATGAGCCCAGAGGCCCCTTCCCAGCCTTGGCACACCACGGATGGTGATGGGATGGTGAGAAGACAGCACTTCTGGAACTCTAATCCTATCTGTGGATGAGTTTGAGATACTGTGGTTTTTATTTTTTTAGAGGGAGTGTGCCCCAGTTGAAATCTCAACTCTATTGCAGGAAATATTCTTGTTGAAAAAATAAAACCCAAAAAAGCACAGACAACCCCAAGTGAATTTTCTGAAACATCAGAGGTAGCTCATTACATTTGCATGTGCTGTATCTGCTGTCAGGTGTGAAATGGACAGAAAAGTTGTGATTTGCAAAGATGTTTTTTTTTCCTGATACTTGCTTGATGCTCCTCTGAGATCCTTGCTTTCAAGAAGATAAGGGAAGCATTTCAAGTAACCATTTGGAAAATATATGTGAGGATTTGTAGAAATACTTAGGTAACAAAAAAGAAAAGATGATGTGCCTAAGCATATGGGGAATATATCACAAAAGGTATCAGCCATAAAGAGAAGAAATAGCAATTGGAATCTCCTGAAAGAAGCAAACGAGTTTGGAGAATCATGGAATCAAATGCCCATCTGATTCCCTTTCTCTCCCCAGGCCTGTTACCACCTGCTGTGTTTTTGGACTGTACATTTGCTGTAGCTGCTGCTCTGCTTTTTCCTGTTTAGTTTCCTGTCTGGTCACTTCTGTGGCACCTTAGAATCACCTGAAGGACAGGAATATTGTGAGAGTGGCTTTTCATCAGAAGAGCATCCGTAACTAACCAAGACAGGAAACCCAAAAAGAAATTTGAGTTAGGGTGTAATCTGAAAAATTCCCAAGTGATCCCTGACAGCAGAGTAATGGGGGGTGAGCAATGTCAGAATTTGTACATTAGGATGTATTGAGAGGAATCACATTACTCTTGGAAATTAGGAAGTTTTATCTGGTCAAAAGGGAATTTTTTGTTTTGAAATTGTGAAGAATATAAACTGCTTTAGGGCAAAATTACAACAGCATCTGAGAAATAAAGGCAGCAGTGGAGTTAGTGCAGCTGTAGCAGGCAATGACCAACTGTGAGAGCAGCAGCTCTAGAAGTGGGAGACATTGATTTGAACAAAATGTTTAGAGAAAGAAGAATGGGGGCAATATTAAACCTGGCTTTCCCTGTTAGCAAACCTCAGATTTCACATCTAGGACCAAGCTATGCGTGCAGTGGGGTCTCGGGGGATCCTTAGCTTTGCTGGTAATAAAGAGCTGAAGAGTATACTGCACAACAGGCTATTTGTAAATCTGCTTGAAGCATTGGACTGTTTAGCTGTAGGAGCTGCTCAGGTAGATAAAATACTTGCATGATCATATGGGGGAATAAGGCAATGAATTGCAGGATTAGGCCAAGTCACTGGATCACAGGCTGCAGGAGAATATTTCCTGAGTGAAACACTGAAGAATTACATTAAGAGAAGTAAACCTCTGAGGGTACCCAGTTATTCTGGTGTGGTGAGTATGTGGTGAGACATTTTGAAGTCGGTAGAAAGGTCTGTGAGGTCACCAGAGCATCCACACAAGTCAGGTTCTGTTGTTATATTAGGAGGAAATGAGGCAAATTACAATAAAAAATACGCTTAGCCAAGAAAGAATTTGTAGCAGAGCTGTCCAGATGGTTTATCTTAACCCTGGCAGCAAAATATGTTAACCAGATTAGAAATTTAGACATCAGTGATTCAGGAGGGACCATTTGGAGCAAGGCTTCGTGGCTCAGAGAGCCCTTGTGGGAGAGCCGACGTCTAAATGGCGTAGCTGGTGAGTCATGGCTGTGAGAGCCAAAATCCACGACCAGCACTAACCCTTTAGTATTAGTAATTAAATTATTACTGTGTTAATGTGATTGGAGAGAGTAACTCACCCAATAGACTCTCTGGAAAGGAATTGTTAGGTTTAATACAGACCTTTTTCCCTGGGGGGGGTGGTGAGAGAGGGAGCTCTGGTGGCTCTGTTAAAGGAACTGGTGTTGGGAAAGAACAGGCTGATTAAAGATGACAAAAGTGAGCAGCCTTTGGGGAATGCTGAGTCCTGCTTTCAAAGAAAAATCTTCCAGATGGCTTTGGATCCCTCCAAGTTGTTCGCAGCGTACAATCAGATAAACTTTGCCCTTTTGCACAACTGCTTATTCAAGGTCTGGTAGCTTCTCAGAACTGGCCCCTGTCTTCGTCGGGGACGCGACGTTGTCGGGTACCTGTGCCAGCGAGCACAGTAGCACTCGGCTGCCTGTGAGTTCCAGCTCTCCATTGAGGTCTCGACTGCTTTTAGCGAGCCCCTACCAGTTCAGCTCTGATGGAACAGGAGTCAGAAGAGGAGGAAAGCAAGCTAGGTCACTTGGCCTTTACAGGTATTTTTTCCAGGGCTTTTCTTTTATTCAGATTGATGTAAAATGTGTTTGCCGTCTAGTTGTTGCTTGTATTTTTTTCCCCACAGCAGTAGAATTCTTTTCACTTACTGTACTAAGAAATTTGGAATATTTCTGGCAGCTGCATGTGCCTTCACCTAAGCAGGGAGAGGCAGCACAGCTTTGCAGTAGTTCTAGTTTTTTCAGTGATTGCTTGATTGAGTTGCTCGAAATGAATGGTCAGATTTGAGCAATACAGGTTTTATTATAATAAACGTGGCACTTCAAGAGCCTGAACTTGATATATACAACTTGGAAACCATTGCAAGTGTAACTCGTGCAAGTTTATTGGGTTTGTTTGGAGTGTAATCCCTTGGAAAAGTAAACTTAAGATAGCTTTGAACCACCAGACTGGTATTTCATTAGCAATATTTATGCAGTAAGGAAAGAAAGGCAAGCCTGGAAATTCTTTTGTGGGTTGTTAGAGCAAAGTAGCAGCCCCAGAAGAACCTCGAGTGGGTTGGATCTATTTATAATTTTATACTCTGAAGACATCAGTAAAGTAGTTGAAAACACCCATGAAACATGGCAAGGGGGAAAAAATGGAAAGGAGAAGGGATATGATAGCAAGTAATGGAATAAGAATTTAAGGAATATATGTAAAGGTTAGGAAATCTTCTGACCTCACTTAGGATATTGTTTTTGTTCTGGTTACCATATTCTTTAAAGATGTAACATTTGAAAAGGGGAATTTGATTGACCTTATGACTAAAGATGGGAACTCTGACGAGAGGCTAAAATCATGAATTTCTATAACCTTTAAAGAGCAAAGGTTGAAAGGCATTTAATTGAAAAATATAAAATCTCCTGAATTATATATCAATATATAACTCTATTTCTTTTATATCAGAAATTATTATAAAAGGAAGACTATATGTCAGCTGAGGAGCACGGAACTCTGCAACCTCTGTGCACTTGCTCCTTTTGCCTTCCTCCTCGGAGCAAGAAGGCTGCCCTGTCCCTTGTAAAGTTACCAGAGCTGATGTGCAAAAACATAAGGATGTGTTAATAAATGAATGGGGGGAAAAGAATCTGAACAAGTCTGAAGTTGCTCTTGGATATTCAAACAATTGCTGGAGAGGG
>VWZY01005978.1:431908-480536 GCA_013399075.1 Chloroceryle aenea | reverse complement strand
TGTAAGAGGGTTGAAAATACCGATTATCGCGTGTAGATACGGGGAGTGGGGGAAAGGATGATAATAAAAGGGAAGTTCAGGTTTGGAACTGAATTGGATTTGGGAATTTGGACAGATTTCCCCGAAATGGGTGTCGGGAGGATGCCACAGACCCAGGTCCTGCTGTATAGAAGTNAAATTGAAGTGATAGTGGCTGTGGGGTTACCAATGATCTGAGCAGTGATTTAGAAGAGGAGGAGAAGATCTAGGCAGGAGTTTAGATGTGTTTGTGCAGAGGCCCCACTTGGCTTCATTGAACAGATTGTAAGAGGGTTGAAAATACCGATTATCGCGTGTAGATACGGGGAGTGGGGGAAAGGATGTTGATAAAAGGCAAGTTCAGGTTTGGAACTGAATTGGAACAGTATTATGAAACACGGGGGTGTCACAGGACAGTATCTTGAAGAAAATGCTTCTAATAGCAAATGACAAAATTTTTCTACTGCTGCTTTTTTCCTGAATGGTTCAATGAAGTCTCACCAGATTGTTGTGGTTTGATTTTCCTAAGTGACCCTGCACCCAAGCCTGCCCAGGGCGTGTTCCCGGAGCTTACAGATATTCCTGGTTGGATTGTGTTCTGGGAATGCTGTTATACAGTACAGCACTATTGCTTCACAACTGGAATAATAATCTGTGTTTCAAGTCAAAGTTCTATGCCTGAGAAAATTTAAGCCCTTCTAAACAGTCTCTTGTTGTAATGATTCCACAAGCTGACACTTGTGGAAAAGATGATACAGAATAAACTGGATTTTTAAGGCAATATATGTGACACCAGAGGGGGGAGAAAAAATCTTAGCACATAACATTTGTTCTCTTCCTTCTGTTCTTTATTTAGGTAAAAGTAATGTTCCTAAGTACAAGTTTAGTATGGCCTAGAAAAGTAACTCATTAGAGAAGAGAAGCTCCCTGGTTGAGTGGCTGTAATGAAGCAGTACTTGAATAAATCTCTAATTCCTCTCCAGATTCTGCAGTATGTCAGTAACTAAACAAAATGGTCATGAACAGAATAGGAAAAATTAAAGAAAAAGAATCAAGTAAGCAGTGATCACTGCTATTAATACCCTGATAGACTGTGATCAGTAGAACTCTGGAGGTACATTCCCTGGCTCTGTGTCTATCTAGTGCTGCCTCAGTTCTTTTGCAGCTGCATTGCAGACGTTGCTGCCACACAGTTTTTGGTAGACCCTTGATGACTTTTGCTGCTATATCACAGTGTCAGCTGCATGACAGCAGCAGCGTTCCTGGATCAATAGTGTATTGTGACATTTTGTGCTGTGAAAGGGAGCTGTATGAAACTTCTAGACTTGCTGCTTTGGAAATGTACAGCCACAAGTAAAAATGGCCTGAGAAGCATCCGTGGTAGCAGTGGGCGATGAAAATGGGAAGGGGGGGGTTGGGAAGTCAGTGCACAGGAGAACAAGTGGGTTCAGGCTTTGAGATGCAAGATAAGCAAAGGTAAGGCTGCTTTTATGTGTTGGGTTGTATCCCTGAAGTCAGGTTTGAACAGACATTGAGGAGGTGAGTGGACCTTTGAATCCACTGGAGTTTGCTGCATTTCTCGGGTAGAGTAAGATGTGCAGAGTCTGTTACTGATGATTTGTGGAAGAAACAGGGTAATTACACCATCCACATCAGAGTGGATCAGCAACTCTTCTGACAGTACGATGGAGGAACTATTTTTTCACTGGGACAGGGAAATACTAGAGAGAGTCCAACAGAAGGGCTACAGAGATGCTGAAGGGACTGGAACACCTCTGGTGAGGAAAGGCTGAGAGCCCTGGGGCTGTTTAGCCTGGGGAAGAGAAGCCTGAGAGTGGATCCTATGAATGTTCACTAATATCTGAAGGGTGGGGATCAAGTAGAAGGGGCCAGGCTCTTTGCAGTGGTGCCCTGGGATAGGACGAGAGGTAATGGTAGCAAGGGGAAACAGGGGAAGTTCCACCTCAGCAGGGGGAAAAACTTCTATACTGTGAGAGTGCCAGAGCGTGGAACAGGCTGTCCAGAGGGTTTGTGGAGTCTCCTGCTCTGGAGACTTTCAAGACCCACCTGGCTGTTCCTGTGTAGCCTACCCTGGGTGTTGCAGTTCTGGCAGGGGGGTTGGACTTGATCTCCAGAGGTCCCTTCCAACCCCCACCCTTTTATGATTCTACAGGTTTCTTCCTCTTCTAACCTGTTCTGAACAAGTGGAAGCATTATTACCAGAGGTGGATAAATGTCTTCACTAGAATGTGGCACATCCTGAAAAAGCTGATGTGTGTGTTTACATATTAGGTTCCTGATGTAGTCACCAAGATTCCTAACTGGAATTAGAGTGGGATGCCAAAAGCTTGGAGGTTAACAGCAACTGGTGAAGCCTCTACAAAACCAGAGGGAGGGTTATTGTTTGTGTGTTTAAAGGAGGTACAGACAGGCTGGTGGATTGGTTCTGGATCACCTTAAACGTGTTGTAATCTAAGTAGTACAGAGAGATAAACAGGAAAAAGAAAAGTATATGTTCATAATTTATGGTTATTATGAAAGAGTTGGTCAGATAACCCACACAGTGTTACTGTGAAGAATATGACTTGTTCAGGAAGCAAAGGCAGCTGAAGAGGAAGGAGCTGTTGTGTTATAAAAGAGGGCAAGTCCTTGTGCTTGGAGGTCCAGGCTGTGGAGGGAGATGGATGGGAGAAGAGCACTGGATCTGGTGGTCTCATACCCTTAAAGGCCACCAAGGCAGGAGGGATCCCCATGAACTCACATAAAATCACCCAAAGCACAGGACTTTGAGGTAGTGGGAATTTTCCAGTCCTGGCACATACCCAGTGTGTGCTGGAATGCTGTACAGAGGTGCTTTTTTTATGTCCAAGATGGAGAAAGCATCTTCTAAAGCAATGGGCTTGGTTTTTTAAATTCAGATGTAACCAAGAAGAGGTAGTTGAGAATGTCAGAAGGTGATGGGAATTGGGTGAGCGTGGCTATGAAGTGATGGTTTGAGCCATATGATAAGTAGAAGAAAGAAAATATAATTAAAACCACACCTTAAAACAACCTGGACTGATGTATTTGAATCAGGAGATAAGAACTCCATGGTAGTAGAAGGGCAAAATTTTCCAGAAATCTTGTAGTTCCTTTTAGAAGAAATTTGTCTGGGCATAAATGGAAACTATTCTATTGCAGAGGGAAATTAGCAACTGTAGGAAGAGGTCAAGTTTGCCAAGGTAGGAAGCTTTCCATGACAGCCTCCAAAAGCAGTACACCCAAGAGGGAGATCAGTGAAGGTGGTTGGGTTAGAGCTGAACAGCCAGAGAACTGAGATGCCATCAGCAGATGCCTTCCAGGGTAAGAGGAAATCATTCTCCATGTCAGTCTTGGGACGAGGAAAGGGTTGATGTGCTGCTGTGTCGAGGGAGAGGCAGCAACAGAGGATGCTGCAAGATGTTCATGGCTTCCAGTCTCCTGCAGTTAGAGGTCTAACACGGTTAATAATGGTGACAAAAGTGCAAGATCTAAACTTGAGCAAGAAAAGGAGTGAGACAGAAAGCTTCTTTAGGTTAGGTGCTTTCCCATCAACTGGGTCCGATGTAGTTTAGCTAAGAAATGGTGCATGAGATGATGGAGGCATGGATGGCTACCTTGAAAAGTCACAGTGGGGTGAGTGAGGTATCAGGCAAGTGGAGAGGAGGAAAATCTTGGGAGTTACAGCCTACTGAACTTCTGATCAACTAGAAAAATACTGCAACTAATAAACAGACTGTTTGTGAGTGCCCAGGAGATAACAGACAGCGTGGATTTGTCAAGAGCACATTATGTCAGACTAATCCAATTTCCTCCTATGGAAGAATGACAGTGCAAGGAGGACAGAGGTGAAGCAGTAGATGTCATGTGTCTTCACTTCAGGAAGGTTTCCGGTGGTGTCTCGCATAGCGTGGCAAATGCAGTTTAGGTGAAACTAATAATGATAGATGGAAAACAGCTTTGAAACTTGTACGTGGGAGAGTATTTATCAGTACTCTTAAAGGTATTGGTTCCTAGGTCAGCTTTCATCAGGTGATCTCAAGGGAGAAGGAACCTCTTATCCCCAGGTGTTTGGTGGGGGTGCCCACCGGTCGCCGAGCGTGCCCGTGCCATCGGGCGTGCTTTGCTGCTTGCGTGGCAGCAGTGGGCTGTGTGTCTCTTAACTGAAGCTGTAATTAATTCTAATCATTTCCATTCCAAAATTACAAATTCGAGCAGCCAAATTCCTGTTTTCTTTGTGTGCCAAATGCTCCATTTGATAACTATTATTCTTAGGAGCAAAATGAATATGGATCTGTTTGCGGTACAAAGGGGAGAGTAGTAGGAAGAGTGACTAAGAGAGGGCAGTGTGGTGGGTTAGTACCCAGAGGTTGCTGTGGGGAAGATGGGATGAAAATGAGTTGTTCTGGAGCTTGTTTTGAGAAAGGCAGGATATTTACATTAGTTCCTGGGCACTTTGGGCATTTGCTTTCTCGTGCAAATGCTGTCAGTTACGTAGGATTAAGTTGTGACCTAAGGATTATAGTTCACCATCAGCATCTGGGCTGAGTTTTGGACATTTATTTCCTGTCTTATTTTCCTCCAAATTACAGCCAATATTTTTAGCTTGGAATATTTTGTTGCCCAGGGCAGTATCTTAGACCATTTCACTTCCCACTTTCTTTTTACACCAGTTACACTCTGTATGAATACTCTGTAAAAAGAGGAGATGCTCCTTTTCATTTTGCCATCTCATTCCAAGGGCAATTGCAGAGGATTGTGCTTGGTAACAAAAGGAAGAGTTTGGATTTAAGGGCTGCAAATCAATCGGTAGGATGGGATTTGAATCACTGTCAGTGGAAGGGAAGTGTGTTTATAATAACTAAAATCCCACGTGCTCATAATTGGCATAATTAGAGGCTATATGCACAATTTCCCTGTAGAGAAGTAAGATAATGATTTTGAAACCTTGTTTGTTAGGGCTTTTTAATATACTTTTATTAAAAAGGAAGAGGAAATCTGGTATTTGCAGCGGTCTGTACTCTTACTCATGTGGGAACTTCAGATAAAATAGTGGCTTCCTTTACATGATTTGTACATCATTACAAATCATCGTGCTGCGTTCTGTTTCACAAAGGCTGGTTGGAAACCCTGACTTTTGGTCAGGATATATTTGGATGGCTTCGTGATTTATCTTGCCAAAATGAAGCTGGTGTTGCTGGAAGCACTCTATTATTTTTGCCAGGAGTACTTATTCTAGGTGTAATTTTCTATGGACTTATATGTTTTTGCCATAAGCTTCCAAATCTAATCTGAGAGAGCCTGATTTCCTCTCTATTTAGAATAGGAAACCCAATGTTTTCTAAAAAGCAGACACTTGATAACCACTATATATTTGTGCTGTCTAAAGAGCTATACCTTGACTCCTGCTGCTCAGTCCTAGGAAAAAGTTCATTTTCCAGACTTCTCAACCACAGCCTGTGAAGCTCTGAAGGAAGTTGTGCCATCCTGTTGGCAAAATGTTGCACTGAATATGAAATAACCCTTCTGTAGTCAACGTGCTGTAGTGAGACCCAAAATGGGTAGTGCCCAGGTGATCAAATAATACATTTCTTGTCAAGATTTTTCTGCAGCAGACGACTTCAGTAGAAGTTGATTCAGTAGGAACCACCGACATTTCAATTTGCTCTCTCCAAATGGTAGTTTTTGTAATAAAAAGTGAATTTTAATGATGAGGGAAAGCTCATTTGAAACAAAGCAAGCCGTCTGTTAGTTTTATTTTGATTGACAAGCGTGCCAGGGATAAACTGTTGGCTGACACTAGAACATGCCTCATCAGAGCAGTCTACAATGTCCCCAAAGTCAGCTGAAAACGTTAAATAACACAGAGCATCAGGATCTTGGAACGGTTTGAGCGACAGGAAACAAACTGTTTTTTGTTTTTCGTTTGGTCTGTTTGTAGGTACAAAAAGGAATCTGGTGAGTGTTTACATCTTCCCATGACATTTTGCACTAATACTGTTGCAAACAGATTACAGAGTAGAATATTAAATAAATACCACAAAAGGAACTCCTGGTTTTCAGTTTCCCCTAGTGCTGAATGACAGTAATCCTCTCTGACAAAAGAGGGTTATTGCCATTAGTTAATCCTGTTATGGAGTTCCCTCAACAGCCTGGAACACACGTTGATAAAGACTGGGAAAGTCTAAAATGTCAAACTAAGAGGCCACTGATCATCTTGACCGTAAGGCCATAGTAGATGCAACTCAGAGCTGTGTATCTGCATGGGCAGAGTGTTTAGCCTCACTGATGCCTCTGGGCTGAAAGGTGCACGTTGGCCCCAGCATTCCCTCTTGGCTGCTGCTTGCCCAGGGAAGGGAGGATTTCAGTCGCCTTCTATACGTGTGCTGTGAGTACCAACCTGAATGTAGGGAGCTGACAGCCCACACGAGTGAAACCTCTCCTTTCCCATGAGCCAAGCCCTGCCAGAGCATGGTAACTAAAATCTGCCATGGGCAGAAATTTTAGCTAAGTGATTGATGTTACAGAAATAATTTGGAAGGTTGTGCACTTCTTAAGTTTTTTATTAAGTCTTGTCAGCGGTGCTCAAGTTGTGTAGAAGTCAGGGGCCATGTGTTTGTTGTAAACAAAAAAACCCAAACAAAACCATCCAAATAAAACCACAAATTGACAAAAACAAACAAAACCCCCCACAAAACAGACAACTACCAAACAAAAACCAAGCACCAAAAACCAACCGACCAAAAAAGAACCACAAAAAAACCCAAACAAACAAAACAACAACAAAAACAAATCAAAATCCATAAACAAACAAAACCAAAAGAAAAACTAAAAACCATCCATGAAGAGTTTGATTGTCAAAAGATGGGGCTTGTGGTGAAGCAGTTAATGAGTGGTTAGTTAATTTAATATTATAAAAGGGGAATTCTTGCAGAAAGTCTCTTTTGGCGTGGCTTGGGACAGGGTAGGAAGTCTGTTTTGGGAAGAAGAGCTTTGTCTTTCACCACTGCCTTCAGTCTGCAGCCAAAGCTTTGGAGTCAGGTGAGTCGATTGCTATTAACCATCTTTGTTACCATAACGAAGAAGAGGCTTTTTCGATCTCAGGCTGGCTGCTGCTCGACAGCAATATTCTCTAATGAAGTCACTTCACGTGAGGGTGGTTTAAAGCAGAAGCATCATGTCTGTTACCCAGAGAGGTGTTTGTGTTCCATCCTGTGAGGTTGAGGATGCTCCTCCACTTCCACTGCAACGCTGAATTCATTGCCATCAGAGCGACGTCTGAGCTTCCCCTGGTTCAGAGCGTGTGGCAGATAATTTCAGTTGTTGCAGATCTGAGTGAAACTTCTTCAAAACAGCTTACAAATATATTGTCATGGAAAGAAATATTAATTTCTCTTTGTCAGAGTATTTTGGTGCTTTTCAATAAGAAAATATAAAGGGAAGGTTGCAGGGCAAGTTCTTGTCGGATGCTCACGTCATCCTTTCATTTACATATCAGCTCTTTGATAGAAAAATAATCTTTTTCCAACTTTTGGTAGGCACAAGTTTGTCTCTAATTTTCACAGACCAAGAATAAGGTGATGTAGCATATAATGAAATATCTAACCCATAAAGCATTTAGTTCTGGCAACTGTGAGTGCCTGTGAGTTATTTTCAGGATATTTGACAGTATTTGAAATAGCCCTTTCAGAATGGGAGTGTCTTTGGACTGCAGATGTTGGGCAGTTAGGATTTCTTTGGGATTTCCTACCTAATCCAGCAAATCTCCAACTGACTTTAAAATTTTTATTTTATTTATTCCAGAATACAGCAATTACTTTTCTCTGCTTTTTCTTTGGCTGAACCTGTGCTGAAAGCCTGTAGCTCATGGTGCTGCTGCTTGGAGAATGGCTAGCCATTTATTTCGAGTCCTAGCAATTGAAATCCAATATTTATTCATTTACCACTCAGTAATATATTTGACAGATGTGTTGAATAACTGACTAAATTGCCACCTTTAAACCCCTACTTCTTTAATTCACAGTATCTAGAAACACTGCTGATAACGTAATAGTTACAATATCTACAAATTAATGGTGTTGAGGTGCCACTTACTGTTGTGATTATGGCTGATTCCAGTTCCCACCCCAGATAAGCTACTGCTGTGAGGAAAGCTAGTTCAGCAAATGATGCAGAAGTCCGATCCGTGAGGCTCCTTTTACAAAGAGCAGATGATTTGGGTGTTTTGAACCCACCAGAGTTTCTAGCTGTGATTGATGCAAGCAGGACTCCTTCAGTTGGTTCTCTGTCTGGCACTTTGAACAGATTCGGTGCATCTCTTTCATCTTTCTTTAGTCAAAATTAATTAATGCAGCCCAAATATCAAGGTGCTGTTCCCCGTGAAGACTGCAGAGATGAGCTCAGAGTCTGCGTGTGGGACAACACAAGGTCCCATGCAACCTGCACATCCAGTTGCTTGCCTAGCATCAAGTGATTAACTGAGGATGGAATGCACTGAGGAAGCAGAGCAGTGGAGGATGTTGCCTTGCCTGAGGTCAGCCCCATGATGCGAGTTGAAGAATGTGATTTTATGTTCTTATCCTGAGACAGATGTTGAAGATGTCTGTAGAGGAGGTCTCATGACCACAGACAGCAAGATCATAATCTTAACAGCAGTGAAGTGCACTCCTGGGTGTCCAGCTAAGGTGTAAAATTAGGCTCAACATTTTGTATTTGTGTTATTGATACTGAAACTGTAGAGTGGAGGAAAAAAGTATAAAAACAAACTTTCAAAGTAACTGTTGATGGCCATTATTCTCCCAGACTAACAGGAGATTGATTTGCCAGGGCTTTTTATTGAGTGCTTTATATCACTGCACCTACTTCTGCTTTCCTTGGGTCATAATACTCTGTAGGAAATCCAACATCGGTGAATAACTCTATTTCTTCAGAAGAAATTTTCACTGCTGACATAGTACTTGGCTCTCTTGAATCATTTGTCTGAGCAGTGGATACATCCACTGTCTGACCTTTCGTGTGAGACGTTTGGGATGGGGTAAGTACATGAAGGTAATGGGAGCTCTTGTAGAGGGAAGATGCAAAACCTGACACCCCACTGTGACAGGTTTGGTCATTAGACACCAGCCTCTGTAAGCACAGAGGGGTTTTAGGAATATATTGTTTTCTTTCTTGGCTGCAAAAAATAATGCTCTCTGAGAGGTGAAAGAGTCTTTGTCTATTTTTTTTTTCTTTTCTCCTGGAAGTGTTAATTTATCACTTGTAGTTTTTCAAGACTAAGTGGTGCAGTGGGGAACATCTTTCCACGCTGGCTTCCTTTCTTGTGTTCTGTAACAAGCAGAAGTGCTGCAGGAAGGGTAGCAGGCATCTAGAGGAGACATGTAACACAGAATTTCTTCTGTAACTAGGTCTGTCAGTGGTGGAAAACTGCCGAGAAGAGTTGTTTCCAACTTGGATTCTTCTTGGTGAACTAAGAATGATTAAGGCCCTTCCCAACAGTGAGGCCATTGTTAGGCCCTCACAAATAATAATTGATAACAGACAGTAAAGTCTGAAAATCTCAATACACCTTAATGAGCGTGCTGTAGGGCCATGTTGTCTAAAGAAGGGCTCTTGATGGCAGTGTGTTACTTGTCTACATTCCCTCTTTTGAGAGAGGGAATTAGGGAGGATCAGTTTCCCCTCAAAAAGATGTTAATCTTAAGTAGAGTTTTGTTTTGGTTTTGTGGTGGTGTGTTTTGTGGTGGTTTGGTTTTTTGTTTTTTTTTAATCTGGAGGTCATTTTTGGTCAACTAACTTGTTAACAACACTAATGGCATCTGCAGAGTGTTAGGAGAGACAATCAGAAGCCACCAAATGGGAGAGAATCCCTGTTCCTCCAGGAGCTCTGCAGGTGATCTGTCCTCACAGGGCTTTGCAGAGGCACAAGAGATGCAAATAAGCGACTGCTGATGAAAGAGTACATTTTATTTTCTCACTTCATCTCCTGCTAGAAAAGCTTAATGGTATTTTAGAGCTGATATTACACCTCAGAAAAGGGGTAATGCATCTTTAAAAGCTAAACTACATCTTCTTTACTTTTATCAAATTCTCTATAAATCTTTCATGACAGTTTATTTAACAAAGTGTCATTGAAACTGTATAGATGATTGATGTGACCCATGTAAGATCAACATGAAATGTTTGTAAATGTCAGCAAAATGTGACCATCTAGAAGCGAGTAAGGATGGTGGTGCTGTGAAAGTGAAAAACAAACAGAAAATGTTTATCTTCTTCTTTACTTTCTGGGATGAAATTACCAATTCATAGAAGTAGTATTATGTTATTTTTCTTGGACATCGTGCCATGAAGCAAGGAGGAGATCAAAAATATTGTGCTTTAGCTGCTCACTTTTTTTTACAGTGGATGATTATTTCTCACCTATTAAAAAAAAAAGATTCTAATGTCACTTCTCAGAAAAATAATATTAATTTGGATTTAAAAAAAAAAAGTAGAAAATTGAGGAGAGTCTGAATCAACTGGCTTGATTCAAGCAGCTCCTGTCATCAGAGGAGCTGGAAACACACTGAGGTTCCCTCGGCGTGCTGCTGCTCTGAAGGATGCTTATTGTATGAAGGCAAATCCAGTGGTGGATGTGCACTGGCACCAGAAGTTTCTTTAGGTCCTTAAGCTGTTAACTCTGTATCAGTGCTGTGCTTCTGGTTTTTATGCAGTTACTTAAAAAAATAATTCACCTGTAATCCTGAGAAACTAACTTTTGGCGTCGCCTTTTTATTGTTCTTCATTCCTGACTCCTCTTTTGCCAGGATCCTTGGGATCAAGGAATGCAGTGATTTCTGGGGCTCTTTAGAGCCCTTTGAATACCCTGGGGTCTTGTGTGAGCTTGTGGGGCTCAGCACCCTTTAATGACTCCTCTTATCCTGCACAAAATTGCAACACAGAGCATCATACGCCCTGGAACTTAGTGTGCGTGTGTATTAACATGTAGCTCCCGGGTTGCTCTGGAGCCCAGTTCAGTGCAAACCACCAGAGATCTTAAAACCCAGACAGGGTCTCCCCCTTCATTCATAACCAACCAAACCAGCTGTTTTCCTCGTGAGCAGTGCTGCTCCATGTGCTCCAAAGGAAGTTCGTGAGAGCTGGAGATAAAAAAAGTTTTTGGTCAACGGCCAAAGAGAGCCCGAGCCTGATGGTTTCAGAGCACTGCAAAACTTGCCTGTTTGCCAAGACCTGCCCTCAGTAGCCAAAGAGAAGGTCCAGCAGCTCACAAACATACTGCTAAGGGAAAAAGAACGTGGAGGTGAAAAGGAAATCCAGTCTGTGCACTTGCACACAAGCCTTTGCAAGTGATTATACTGAGGTGACAAGATCCTATGGTGACAGCAGTGTTGTAAATCAGACACATCTGTATTGCTTTTGGATTAAGCTAAGATTTGGAATGGAGACATTGTACATTTTCAGAGCAATACCCAGATGATGTGTATTGGGAATGAATATACTGGAGATCCAGGATTGGCTACCTGGAGTGTACTGCAGCAGCTAGGTGTCATTGTGTGGCAACTGGAGAATCTTCTGCACTTCCATGGTCATAAGAAGACCCTGTTCCTCTGAGGAGGAGCCAGTAACATCTGAAGCTTGTGTGGAGCAGCTTGATTTGGTTACGAGGAAGCACTCAGGTTATCCTGGTACCTCTAATGACCACAGTGCCCTGCCTTGAAAAGCATTACTTCAGATGCACTTAAAGGACTTTAAAAGATACCTGAGTGCTTTTGGAAGGAGCATTGAGAAGCTGTGGAGCAGAATTCCGTTCTGATCAAAGGCGTGTGTGTCTGTCTGTGTGAACCCTGTAATTCAGGGAAGTTCAGATGTGCTTGTGAGGTGTGGTCAGTGAACTGTAAGAAAAGCAGAGTATCGTAGTGATTTGTGAACTACCTCTGTGTGAAGCTAACATTTATTTGTGAGGGTTTTCTTAATTGTAATTAAATGATAATCTAACATGTGGTTAAAAAAAGTTTAAGCTGGAAGTTAAAAAGCAGAGAGTTTGAGTTCATGCTGCTGTTATTAACTGGGCACTGCTAATAAAGCATGAAGGAAGCAGTGATCAAAGCAGAGCTTATAGGTAGGTACAGACTGCATGTTTTTAGGAGGTTTGACAAGGCACTCACAGTTGATTGTCATGATTCACCTTCCCTCGGTTTTCTGCCTTGCCTCCTGATCCCAGTCTGCCAGTTGGCCACCCCTCTGGCCCAGTTGGGTCCCTGCATCTCTCTTGTACAATGAGAGTAGGGCTATTTCTTACAACCATGGCAATCAATATGCAAATACTGTTAAATTAATTGGCAGCTGTAGTTTCCTCTGCTCTCTCAGCACAGAGAATTCAGAGCTGTTCATGGAAAGCGAAGAAATTGATGCCTATAGGTGAGCCTGTATCCTATAAAATGATACTCTTCTCCATTGCTTCCTTGGTGTTACATTTCCCAAGTATGTGTGTTGCACAGGCTCAGAAGGTTCTTCCATGAAGCTCTAAGAATCTCTTAAAGATCCACTCTTGTCACAAGCTCAAATGAAAACAGCCCCCAAGAAAGCAACCCCTACGTGTATTCCCATAGTGGGAGCGTTGCTGCTCTGCAGAAGAGGAAATGATGGAAGCAGGAGGAGAACATCAAAAGCATTGTCTCTTCTCACACATCTTCAGTCTATGGATAGTTCTGCTTGTTTCCATGGCTTCCTTGCTTTAATAATTTGAAGTATTGCTATTGAGATTTAAGGATGGTTTTGCTCCCTGGATTTATATACAGATATGTAGAGACACACGGTAATAGTCTCAGGCTTTTTTGTTTTTTTCTGGTGAAGCCTGCAGTCAAAAGCAGGGTCATTATTCATTCCTGATTAGAAGAGCCATTACCAGGAAAGCTCTGATGTTTTTACTGCCGTGCACAATCCCAGTCTGCAGCACACCAACATAGGTCAGAAAGTTGCATAATTAGAAACGAGTGAAGGGCCATCATAATTGTGCAATATCCACATATTTGGGCACGTTGAAAAATTCATATTCCTATTTAAACATGACCCTTAATAAGCATTTTCTGCCCTGCTTGCCTCCAGGGTGGAGTATCTGCATTTCATTCTTGAGTAAAAATTCCCTTTTCTCAGGAGAAAAGATAAAGCATGTTAGGTACTGCTCAGGCAGTGTGGGGTTCTTGGTGCTTGGCGTGTAAACTTCGACTGCTTCTAATGCAGATAAATGGTGGGAGTTCTTTTTTAGCATGGATGTGTGCCCAGTCCTGAAAGCTTAACCTTTCCTTAAGGGAAAAAGGGAATTTGATCTCTCAAATCCCACCTGAGCAGTGGTTTCCTATTGCACTTAGTTCCTGTTAATAATACAGAGCAGGTAGTTGGTAATCTTTGAAGGTAATAAGGATTAATTCCTTCAGTTTTCCCAGCTAAAGAAGTAAAATGAATGGATAGTTGTGCAAGAGTGAGGAGTAGTTCTGCTGTGTCTTCTGATTGCTTTGGCACTGCATCCTTTGTATACATTGAACATTAAAATGTAGAAATGCTTCTAAAAAATACTGTAGGGTGTTTTTCCTCAGCAGAAAGGAATCCTGATAGCCTGAACTGGCAGCCAGCCAGTTCAAAACCTCAGTGGAAATCTATAGCTGGCTTAGACTTCAGTCTTTAATTGAAAAAAATGAAAATTAAAATGTAAAATGTAATTTGTTTGAATGGAGAGAAAATTGAAATACCTACAGGCGGACGGACTTGTCACGGCTGTACAGGTAAAATGACATGGTTCTACAATTATTATCTGTGATGTAGAAGGCACACGAGTCATTTAGTGACAAGTAGGTTGGACACCTCAGTTTGAGCCTTACTTCGAAGTGTACCCTTGGGGGTTGACCATTAGTTGCATTATTTGATTTTATTTTTTCCTGAGAGAGAAATATTGAAGGTGAAAAGCAGCAAAGCTGTTTCTGACAGAAGCTCCAGGATGATCTACTTCAGGAGCCAGAGGAGCTGTCTTCTGATTTGAAGTTATGGCTGGAACCATCTGTCTGTTGGAGCTGTCGGGAGGAAATGGGAGAGGTGGTTGAACATTATTTAAATTTGAAAAACTTGGGTTTAATGTTTGTACAGGAAAAATGCAAGGTGCATTAACGTATGGAAAGCTATTAATTCAGAAGACTTTTCATTTTTTGGTTTTGAAGCCAGATGTTTGTAGGTGTCACCTTCCAGTCTAATGAGCACTTAAATGGCTTTCTCCCCCCTCTTTTAACACTGCGTAACTTCATGTGAAGAAAAATCAATTCCCAGCGGCCTGTGACACGAGGACATACGTGATGAATGAGAAATAGTTGGTGCTCTTTGCTCATACTGCAGCTTCTCACAAGAATTCAAGCAGGTATCGTTAAGCTAATAGGGTGATGCTGATATTTTGAGATTAAACTGCCTGCTCTTGGTGAGGAGAGAGAGCAGCCCCAAGCATGGCTGTTATGCTCACCGGTTAACCTGTGCAGAGTCACTGAGTCACTTGCCCATAAATCCATTAGTTTTTGGATAGGAAAAAGGGAAGGAACACCTTGGAGAAGTGGAGAAAACAGGATGAATCTCCTTCATGGTGCCCAAGTCTGCACCTCACGTGGGATGGGGCCTTTGGGAGGGATGTGGGGCAGAGCTGAAGGTGTCCAGTGGGCAGGACGGTGCTCTCAGCGCGTCTGCTCAGCTCAGGGAGGATTTCAGAGGCTTCTGCCTGCCCAGGCAGCTGAGGGGTGCTGGGCAGTGACCTTTTTCCCTGATTTTCATCTTCAGCATCATTTGAGAGTCACAGTTTCTTGGGGTCTTTGCCGTTCACTGTACAGACGATTCACAAGAGTGGTGTGAGATGAGCAGAGCTGTCTGCCAGCCGCCCGGAGCGTGCACACGCAGGGGCAGTGATGCCAGCTTTATAAACTGTCAAACTTTAATGAAAACAAGCTCATTATTTAGTAGCTACGTTGGGACAGACATTCTTGAGGGCTTTTTTGGGTGGGATGTTTGGGTTTTTTTGCAGTGAACTGTACCACAGTAAGATAGGGAGACTTCCAGGACTGTCTATATTAACATCTCAGTTAATGCATAAAATCGTGTAGCTTTTAATACTGATTGTGCCTCTTCTGTAGTATTTGCAGCCTCTGTACATTGATCATCTTGCAGATTCCTTTGGGGATATCTTTGTCTTGCATTCACTGTTTATTATTACATTTTAATAGTAATACAAAGAAATAATGCCAGTTTGTTAGGAAAATGTTCTTCCATTCCAAACTCTTCAGTTTTTCTGGGAAGCGCAGCCATTCCCTGAGCCACGGAGCTGGGTGTGAGTCTCACATGCAAGATGAAGCTCTCTGGAGGGGTAGGAGAGGATGTTGCTGCACGGTGTGAGCGAGCGTGCAGCTCCTGTGTTGTGACAAGCATCACCTAACAAGCACAGATAAATGCCCCGCCCAGAGCCAAACACCATTATTATATTTTCTGTTTAGAAAACACTGGAAAAGAAAGTGTCAGTCAATCAGGAGAGTGGTGACATACCTTAGTGAAATGAAGGGGCTGGAGATGATGCTCAGTGTGGGGTGCTGAATGCATCTGAGAAGGCAGTGGGAGGTGTGGGGAAGGGGCTCCAACCCTCCTGGTCTGTCACAAGTGGGTGATTTCACTGTTTTGTGCTTCTTTGAATTGGTTAATTCAAAGCCAGTTCTTGCACTGTGTATAGCATCTCATGTGTTGGGTATTTTTTCCCCCCCCAGACTGTTCTACTACTATTATAGAAATAGGTAGATTCATTTTTTTTTCTCCTGAGATGTAATCTTTATAATCTTGAGGTGTTAACTGACGTAGAAATAACTATTTTTCCTTTCCTTCCCACCCAAGTTTCACTAAAATCCAAGTCAAAAGAAAGTTTTGACAAAAGATAGAAAATTCAGGCAAGGCTGTTGAAAAGTGTGAGCTTGAAATCTCTTTTTCCCAGTCAGTTGTGTCAAGGTTGCTTACTTGGGATTTCACCAGTCCCACTGATTCTTGTTGTGAAAAGATTTCTTGGAGAGGTAGGAACTGGCTTCTAAGATGAAAAATAAGCCCATTAAACCCCCCCTGAAATAATCAAAGCAGAGCATCTGAGCTTACAAAGAAAAAAAAAAAAAGACATGACTGCCCTGTCTTTTCTTTCCTGGATATCCTTTGAAACAGACAAATAGCTCAGTGGGTAGGGATATGAAATTTTGAAGAGGGATTTACACTTTGTATTCTACAGGTGAATTTAGTGCTTGTGCAGAATGCTGGAAGCTGGCTGAAGTGTTCCGTTGTTTGAGGGAAGTTAATAACTGGACAGCATCGTGCTCCCCGTTTCCCTCAGCAGGTCGTAACTTCAGCAGAGCGATTTCAGAGGTGTGATATAACTCAAGTCACTTCTCATCACTCAGAAGGCATCAAGAAGTTGGTGCCAACATCAACTGTGGTATTTACCCCTTATTCCATCAACTCATTTCATGCGCGTTGCGAACAAATTATCAGATATTCACAAATGCTTGTTATGCATTTGTGTTCCGTGCAATTGCTTCAAGAGCAGCTAATAGCTAGATGGAAACAAACTGTTTAAAGCAGTTCTATGCAATGTTTGATGGAAGAACCTAAATAATAGGCTAGTTTTAATAACATAATAAGAATACGATAAATAGAGCAAAACTCAATGACTGCAAGATACGAGCAGTGTCTGGGTAACAAGAGAGAGTAATAAGTGGTTATTGCATTAGCCTTTCACCTTCTGAGATTTGAATTTCAGACCCGGTTGAGGCTGCAGTTAATGAAGTTGAGTGGCTTCATGCATTTTACTTTGTGCAATTATCAGTGTTGGCTCTAAAAGGTCTCAGGCTGGGCTAGCAGACGAGCTGCAGGTCAGGGCGTAGTTGCTGGAGCTGTGTGAGAACCTGACAGAACCCCTTCTGTTGGCAGCTTTGTCCCTTGGCACGTTTGTGATCAGTATATTAATTCACACAGAAAAATGAAAATACATTTCTAGGAAAAAGGAACCACCAGAGGAGGGGCTTTATATTTTGCTGTTGCTCTTTAGTGAAGCTGCTGCTGGGGGTGTTGGGTGTACAGGAAATCATTACCAAGCCACTGATGGGGAACCTTGTGCCAGAGACAGCAATCTACAAATAGCACTGTGATACAGAACTGGCTGAGCAAAGTAAATGCAAAGTGGAGGTTTTGTGGAGGTTTAACCCACCATTATGACAAGCCATTAAAATAAATAATCTAATTAGACGACATCTATTTAGCCAGTTGTTGTTAATATGTCTTGTACGGAAGGAAGAAATTTGTTTTGCAGATGAGTTTTTAAGTGCTAAGTTACCTTGCTTTCCCAGTGGTAGATGCTTAACAAACATGGATTAAACTTTGAAAAATACATATAGAAAAAAAAAAAGCAAGATATGTAAATTACTGTTGGGTTTGATTTTTGTTGGTGTACTTTCTGAGCCTTTCATTTGCACGTAGGTTGTGTTCTCAGGGTTCTTCCGAGGAACTGGTCAGTAAAGCTGTGACCATCCTGTCACCGTGTGGCTGCAGGTGTGGGAATAAGGAGAATGCTACTTGGCTGTGACAAAGGGACATCCACGAGAAAGTAGCTGCAGGGATGAGAGAATGGGGATCAAATAGCGTGGGAAATGTCTGATGAGTGTTTGGGCTCTTTGGTGCCTGCTCTGCTCCTGTGCTGGTACCAGTTCATGCGAACGCTGGCGTAAGGCGATTCTGAATTGCTGTTGAGCTGGGAATGGTAATGATGCTTTTGAAACGACATGTTCCACACATCTAGATAGATAGGTGTGGCCAAGGCTTATCTAAGACTATTTTAAAAGCTCTAGGAAAGTACTGGGAAAACTTCCTATATCTGAAAGTGTTACTACTTGGGGACAACCCAGGAGAGGTGACGTAGTGGGTGCTGCCTGAAACTTTCTTCCCCGACACAAAGAATATCGACACTCTGATCTGTTTGCTTGAAGACTCCCCAAAATACTCATCTTCAGCTGACAGATGGAGCTGAAAAGAATCCATCGTGTTGGAGTCAGGTATCTGTTGAGCGTGCTCGGGGCGGTGTGCGCCGGCAGAAGCAGCTCAGCCAGATGGAGGTGGCTTTCTCCGCGGTGCCAGCGGGTGCCGGCGGCGCGTCTCGGAGCGCCTGTTGGCACTGTTGGCAGCCCCGCTCCCTGAGAAAGGCATTGCTTTCAAACATGAGTAATTGATGAATTGTATGTAATATGCAAATGTGAATGCATAAATCTCCTGAATGACAGCTTAATTTATGTGAGCCTTTAAGAATGTGGGATTAGATTTTAATTAAATATCTTCAAAGGCACCCTGACTTACTCAGTTTTTTGGCTGCTGTCTTGATGAGAGTTTAGGAAGGGACAAAATCCTAATTTTCAACATTATTTAGTGGTTTACTAATGATTTGTCATTCAACAAAAGCTATATTTATAGATTCATGTATTTTAGAGATAAATCTCACAATAATGATAATCAAAGTGCCGTGAAACTTGTTTGAATTGAAATAATTAGTGCAACTAGTTCACTTCTTCCTGTGTCTAAGTTAAAGCTAGTATCAATGTTTAATATTTAATGGTCAAGTACCATCTTAAACTTCTACAACAAGTACTTGGATCTTGGTGATTACCATTGCTTTAATTGTTACCCCAAATGGGGTGGACTGATTGATTCTATTAGAGCAGTTAGAGCAAGAGCCCCGGCGCGGCTGCCTCAGCCAGTTCATAGCAGCTGCAGGAGATTATCCACAGATGTAGAGCACTTGGAGGTACTGGAGTGCAAATAGTGGGTGCCTAATTTCCTTGATCCTGGAAGGAGCAGATTATCCCGCCCTGGACCCAGCAAATGACTTGAACAGTTGCTGGAGCCGAAGCGAGCGGGAGCAGTTCAGCTGGAGTGAGCAGAACCATGGGCAGTATTGAAGTACGTCTGTTGGTGTTTTAAAATATGAGTAAAAGACATAGTTAGAGCTGAAGAGCCTTAATTCTTTTGAAAAAGAAGCAATTAAGCAAAATAACTACTCTCTGTAGCTTGATCAACTGTCTAAAATGGTACAGCAAAAAAAAAGGTAACTCCATTGTAAGTACCTTTCACATAGTGCAGGAAAGCCGTGGTGAATACCAAATGTCAGCATGGAATTGTAGAATTGTGTCCTGAGATACTGCTCAAAACAGAGGAAAATGAAGCTATTGATAATTAGTCTTTTCCTAGACAGTTTTAGAAATGCTGTTGTTTTTCATGGTACCCTGATACCTTTCAGAGTTAAACGTGTTCATTAAAACTGCCCCCATAAGGGCTGATAGCCCAGGAGGGCAGGGTGTGAGAGGAGGGTTCCTCCTCTGTGCCATGGATGGTCAGTGGTTTTGTGCATGCAAAACATGAAGTTAAGGTTGATCTCAGCAGAGAAATTTCTTGAGCTGCTTTATACTCTGCAGTTTAAACCAAGGTTGACGAGGGCTCATCTAGAAACACACCGGAAAAAAGAAAATGCTAAGTCAAGTAGGTATTAATTTCTAGGGTCATTTAGCAAAGGACTGGAACATATTCAGGAAGTCTGGTGCCCCTTATGCACTCATATGGATGATGGACCTGTTGGAGGAGGTACAGAGAAGGCCACAAAAACACTGGGAGGGCTGGAACCCCTCTGCTGGGAGGCCAGGCTGAGAGGGTTGGGGTGGTTGAGCCTGGAGAGAGGGCTCTGGGGAGACCTTCAGGACTTAAACAAAGATAGGGGAACAGACTTTATAGCAGTGCCTATTGTGACAGGACAGGGGTGGTGGTTTTGAACTGAAAGGGTGGAGATTTAGACTGAAAAAATTTTTTACTCTCAGGGTGATGAGAGCCTGGCCCAGGCTGCCCAGAGAGGGGGTGGCTGCCCCATCCCTGGCGCCATGCCAGGGGAGGTGGCCAGGGCTCTGAGCACCCTGCTCTGGGTGCAGCTGGCCCTGCTCCCTGCTCTGTCAGCAGCTCTCTGAGATTTTGCTGGGGTGGTGTGAAGGTGTTGATGCTGGTTCTTTCCATCCAGGGAGAAGAAGATAGAGAGAAGGGCAGGAGCTTTATTTCCTCCTCTGTTCTAAGTAAGGCTGACCACAGCCTTGGGTCAACTGTTGTCATTTAGTTCCTGTGCTTAGTGCACAGCAGTTGGAAAGATGTTCAGTTATCAGTATTAGAGTTCACTATCTGAAGAGTATTGGAAGTTGCATAAACCATGGTAAGAGATGAAAGAGCAAACAAAGTTGCTGTAATTACAATATTTTTTTCATGCCAAAAAGTAAACAATGTCTCCAGATAAGCTGCTGTTTTTATTATTGAGTGTAAGGACAAAAAAATTCTCTAAGTAGGGTTGTAGACCACGTACAACAGCGAGAGAGATTTCGGAGGCTCAACAAGGAAATGCTTCTGGTATCAAATACAAATCTCTCACTTAAAAAAATATTGCTGAGGAAAAAAACATCATTAAAGTGGGGAACCAGTGTCTGACTGGAAGGAGTTGCCCAGACTTTGAGAAATCATCTCATTAAGTGGTGCAACCCCCAAACTGTAATGGTTGTATTTTTTAATTTTTCTTTCATAACACCTCCTTTGCATGGTAGGATCTGGGGGAATATCTGAAGGCAAAATCTTTTCCGTACATCATTAAACCTTCTCCATTTGGACAATGAAGGATAATGTGAGCTAGATATTTTTTATTACTTCATTATTTAATTACGTTGATCTGTTCCTAATAGATTAATGTTTCCTGTAATTATGCCTGCATTTATAACTCCAGCTTTTAACACTTAAAAAAATAAACTTCCAATAAAATAAGTGTAGAGATAAGAGTGGGGCACCTAGCTGCATTTCTGCCCGGACTTGGACTTGTTTTTCTGTTGCTAGTTCCAGAGCTATTTTAAATCACAAGATTGGAAAAGTCAAGTTTAAAAATAACTCTAAAACATAGGAAGGCTTCTGATGGGAAATAGAAATGTATCTAGTTAAAGAGAAAGGTAAATTCTGAATACAGAGAAAAGGACAGTGCACTGTTGTTGACCATCCTCGTGTTTTTCTTTTTGGGTAAGGGGCTGCTGCTTTGTGAATCTCTCAGCTGGATCCTCATCACCAGGACAAATTTTAGGCTCCTGTACAATATGATAGGTTCAAAATACTTCACCAAAAATGCAAGTGTTAAAACTACGTGGCAGAAATTCAGCGTGAAGCGTAGTCACTGGCTGTGCATTTTCTGTTTGTGTACTTAGAATGTATGTCCAGGTTCATTCTGCTTTTTAATCATTCTCAAATGCTCTTTTTTCCTTTTCTGATGTTAATACAGCACGTTGATAAAGTTTATCAGAAAAGGAGTGCAAGCCCAAGTGCTCATTTCTTCCAAACACTTTCAGAAACTGAGTCCTAACGTACATTGAACCGATTCAATCTCGGCATCAATTTCTCAGGCAGTCTACGTGCAGTGTAATTAGGTCTATTTGAATAATTTATGATGGTCCAAAGTTTAATTCCATTAAGAAATGCACACAAGGATAATCCTGGAGTTCTTGCTTGGTGCGCAGACCTGCAAAGAGAATTTGTCTGTTGCTCCCAGGAGCTTTTGGAGTTTCCAGGGTTTTATAGGGTCAGCATTTTATAGGGGCAGTGGTGTTCATGTTGGGATAGAAGTGTTAGCACTTCTGTGCTGTAGTAGGGATTAATAGGGGTAGCAGCCTTTGGCCCATAGTGGAAGGGATCACTTAGCCTATTTATAACCACCTCAAAAATACTTTATTATTAAGAAGTATAAACTCGAGTAACTTTAAATCATTTTTACACTGTGCAGAATCACTGTTCTCACCAGCAGAAAATGAAAACATGAGCATACTCCAGAGAGAAAATGCAGTATTAAACTGGAGTCTGTTCCACTTCTTAAAATAAGAAAACAATTTTTAAGGCTCCGTGATTTTTGTTTGTTTGTATCCTAGGAAATGCCTGCATCCAATGACAATAAAAATCAATGAGTAAATAAACAGAAGAAGAACATGCTTACCAAGCACGGAAATTCGAGATTTCATAAAAAAATAAATAAAAAAAATAGGGCTTGCAACGAATTAGTGAAAAAAAAAAATGTTCTTGTACATTTTCCTTTGAGATTACAACAGAGCAACCTAAGCAGGATTTCATCCCAGACACATTTTATGTGATTTGAAAATAAATGCCTTCTGATGTATTTGAAAAAGACTCAAGTTATGTACTTTACACTTCTTTTAATGTCAGTTAGTCATGGTAGAATAATGCTTTAAAATAACTGTGCTCTTTTAAGTATCAGTGGAAAATAACCTTTTCAGTTAGCTGAGGAATTTATTCTGTCGTTAATATTTGCCGAAGGAAAAGCCGCGCGGTTAGAGCTGAGCAGCGGCAGCGAGCGGAGCTGGAGGGGGGAACGGAGAGCGCCGTAGCGTCGCTCTTCTCGGGAGGGAGGGTGAACCAAGTTTGTGGCACATCATTCCAGGATAACGGTTCCGGTGCACATCTCTAGGTGATACCTGTTTAAAATCTGAAGTGGCTCTTTGGGTGTTCTGAAATAATGGCCGGAAGCGCAGGGCCGGGGAATGTCCCTAAAGGCTGTTTTCCAAAGTTGTGTAATCAGGGCATGAAACCTTAACCTGTTCTTTTCACTTTCCCCACTTTGCCTCACAAGGATTTCGGGTGTTCCGTTGCCTTTGTGCCTTTTCTGCTTTAAAAATGATAATTATTGCTCCCTGCGGTGCCGTTGGACCGGGGAGAAGAGTTGCACTGTGTGTGCTGGTGTATGCCAAGAGCTGCAGTGGTTTATTTCCAACCTTCTTTTCACATCTGCTCTTTGCAGTGTAGAACACAGTAATGTAAATCTTAATCTTTCATTTTAAATCAGCTCATTCTTACAACTTAATCATTTTGACTGCTGTGTTTTCAATTCCCTCTAGCTTGGTAATATCTTTCTTGTAATTAGGCTGCTTGGAAGTACACATGCAGTTCCAGGTATAGCCATACAGGAGCAGATGAGTTAGGGCAATTTCTCCCTTTTCTGACATGATGCTTCCAGGCACGCAGCCCAGCAAAAAGTTGGATATTTTCCTTGTTTTATCACATCTGCCTAATTTGCACTCTTTTATAACACCTAAATGTCTCCCAGCATATTAACTGTACAGATGTTGCTTCTCTTCGGAGAGCTACGTTTTCTTTTCTTTTCATACTTCATTAATTTTACTTTTTTTTTAAACAGGTATCACTATTTAAGCTGCTTTTATTCAATTCAGATCTTAGTGAAGGCTTTTGTAATGTTTCCCCTTTCCTGTCAGTGCCATCTCTTCTGTGAGGTTTCCTTTTAGAATGTTTATGAAGATATTAGATTGAGTTAGAGCCAAATCAGTTTATTGCTGAATCTTCAAGGTAGCTCCTCTCCATCCCATCATTCGCTCCGCTTCAGTCCATGAGTGCTCACATCCATACTAATCTTTTATTAGAACAAGGCACTCTATTAGTTGATTTCTCTTTTTAAATTACACTCTAAATGTATTGCATCTTCTTTTTTTCCCCCATATATCAATTAATTCTGTGAGTCTCTCTCTAGAAAGGCTTTTATTCTGCCTAATGGCAGTGCAACTGGGGCTGTCATCAGCCTGAGATCATTCTCTTTATAGTTGTTTAACTATTTATCAGAAGTAGAAATTATTTCTCCAGGTCAGTAATTATCTAGACCTACCCAGACTGGGCACTAAATACAGAATAGATTTTCAGGCTGCCTTATTTGGTCTCCTTGAAAGCATTTTTTCAATAAGAGCTATGATAAAAATGAAATAAATGAAACAAATCAAATAAACAAGGCCTGGAAACTAATTACATGGCTTGAACTCAGGTCTGGTTTGTTTTTAATAAAAAGGAAAACTATTAGTTAAGTTGTATTTAGAGACAATTTCTTCTGCAGCTGTAAAGGTTTTTATGTCTTACTGATACAGAATCGAAGCACGAGGAGAACTCAGGATTTCAGTTGCAGTTCAGGGTGAGCTTTTCCATTCGTATGTGTTCTGCAGACTTGAACACACAATCCAAATGCCTCTTGATGACGAGCAGTGCTTTCCACCCTCAGTAAATTCTGTGAGGCTCTTACGTAAGCACATGTCAACTAATAGCCCCGAAAACTGCGGCGGCGGTTGTAAGGGGTGCAGGTGGAGTTCCTGGTGTCGCAGACACTGTTTGTGTCGGTGTGTGATGGGAATGCTGCCATTCCTGCACACGTGGGTATACGCTGTAGGGTACAGGGTCTGGTTAAAGGTTCGGTCGCTGCTCTCTAGGAAGTTGCCTTTGACAAGAGTGTCTGTGGTGCCAGAACCAGGATAAACGCGCTGCTGTCTTCAGACGGCACAAGGTCCTCCTCGTGTCTTGGCCTTGGCTTTTGGACAGCTGTTTGAGGAAGGGCAAAGACAGGGTCCCTGACAAGCCCCAGAGCTGTTGCAGTCACTCAAGATCACAGTTCTGTGGATCTTTGTTTCCTCATTATTTTTTTGATTTTCCTCGTGAATTCTGATTTCCAGACACTGATGCTCTTAAAGAATACCAGTATATTCCTGCAAGGCCAGTTGTTTACATGCCAAGTACCAGTTGCTGCTGTGGCTAACCCAGGACAGTATCTCTAATGCTGGAGGTGTGGAACAACTTGTGCTGTAGCAGCTGGTCAGGAATGGTATTGATAGTTCATCTTTGTTCATCTTCATCCATTTCTTGAAGCAGTGTGAGTCTGATTCTGTGCCGGGTATAGGTGCTGATAGAAACTTTCTGTGTTCCATATAGTTGCTGAGATTTTCTTTTTATGACAACGTTGAGGAAAGAGCTATTGCTGCTTTTCTGAATGTCTTTTAAAAAACCCCCCTCAACCCCTTCAGTTTCAAGGGAAGAAACATCAATCTCTAATGAGAGAAAATGGTAATAGCAGGACACAAAACTATTGTCAAACAAAATTCCACAGTGATGGTGGAATTTTGTTTGACAATAAACCAGTCAGTTTATTGCATGATATATTTGATAATTCTCCAAAGTTAATTGGTTGCAAGCAGATAGTTTCTAGCCCCGTGGTCTGGCTGTGCCATAATGCAGCTGCTTCACTTTCAAATGGGAAGGTCATCTTAAGTCATTTCTCCACAGCTTTAAAAAATATCTGCGTGTTATCTGGAATAAAGCTAAGCTGGAAATTCTGTCAGGCATTGAGTCCAAGGTGATTACCCCAATTAGAGAATGGCAACAATTACACAGTACTCATGTTTAATTAGTGAAAGGGAAGCACCTGTATTTTTAGAGGAAAAGACTCCAGGATTAGACTCTACAAATTCAAGTTGCAACAAAAGACAAAAATGAGCATATTATTCATCCTTGGGGGAAATCAGTCACTGGATGGGCTCCCTGGATGGAAAAAATGCAACAAAATGTTCATTTTGCATGTGCTCTCACCATGCTTTTGTCCTGATGGGTATCAGTAATGATGTTTGCAACTCCTTTGTCCGACAGCAAAGCAAGCAAACAAAAAAGAGCGGTTCTCTTGGTTAGCCAGACTTCTAGCACCCTTCAAATTTGAGATATTGAATATTTACCCTTGACCTGGCATTCCGGACTGAAAAATGTATCTTTTTCATTAGTTTCTTTAAAAATCACTTTCTGCAAACCACCATCTGGTTGAGGCATTAAACTAGGCAATAGCACTCGGAGAGTTTTCTTAAGCCCTTACTTTGGCTGTTAATTGCACATTTATAGTTATGTTCTTACAGAAAGATAAAAGAGTTTTGTGAGATTATTCTTGGCAGCAGACCTAAGGTGAAAACCTGCTGGTTTAATGCGTAAATTATAATGTGTGCAGTTGTGAAGAGGGGTTTTGTGAAATGTTCAAGTAAGTGCAAGAATCTGAGAGACCTGTCAGAGAGTTTGCACTCTTAAGGGGCTAATGCTCATTGAAAAACAACTCGTAATATGCTGTGCCTGAAGGCTAAATGAGTAGTTTAAGTTAAACACAATCACTAACTTTCTGGAAGACAGATAAAGGAAACAATTGTTCCTCGAGGAAAGTTAAAGAAATCAAAAAAACAGCTTCACTTTGATGCCTGTTTAAAATCATTAATTTTCCTGTAAGTTAATGTAAATCAAGGATTAAACAGAAACTGTTACCATCTGACCCTTATAAACTAAACTTCTGTGTGGCTCATCTATTTGAAGTCAAATCTCTCCATACATCTAAACAGGAAGCTGAATGGAAACATTTTTTCTTTTCATTTCCTATATCCTGCAAACTTTTTCAAAGCCTATTTCCTTTTAAAATTTGGTCTGCATGCTAATGTATCTTTTTGTGCAGTGTGGTTTTTTTTCCCCTTTGTAGGGACTTGTAAACTTATCAGCAGTTACTGCCCAAGTAGTAGAAGTGGGTGCTCTCTGTGCACTGCCTTTCACCCATCTAAATGGTTCTACAAGGACCTGTCTTTGCAGAATCAGGGTGATTTCCACCTTGTTGATTTGTATTTCTCTGTAATGACATTGATCTCCAGAAAATACTGCAAACTCTGACAAAATTACTATATACTAGTTTATTATTACTGTTGTTTATTTGCTGCAAGGAGAAATGACACAGCTCTGTTGCTCACCACTTAGGTTTGATGATTTCTGACAGCTTAAGAAGTGGTAGGTATCCAATAGCTACTACTGTCACTGTCATGTTGGAGTGTACAGGAAAGTCTTTGTTCAGCCAGTCTGTGTGTTCTTGTGTGGGTTCATCAGAAGAATTCTCATCTCAGTGAACTGCTTTGCTAAAGGAAGCTCGATTATGAGATGTTTCCATGTCAAGGAGGTAGTTTCATAGCTGGCCAGTTAAGCCTGATGCGACACTGTGACTGGTTTGAAGTCAGATTCTAAACTCCTCTGCAAATAATCTGCTTGTAAAGGCCAGATACTGATAGTGAAGAATTCTCAGCCATTAGAGGTACTGTCTTGTCTCCTTCCTTTTGGCCATGTCTCTCTTCTGCCTTCCCAACCCCTCGGCACAGCATAGTGTCACAGTTTGAGTTGCTTATAGCAGCACTGTCACTATTTGTGACGTGTTCTTCCCGGATAACAGATGTGCAACAACTTCTGGAATTGCACTCTCATGGATTGAGTTTCCAGAGAGCCAGTGTCTGAATCTCTCACATGGCAATAATCAGTATATTGCTTTATGCTGCCTTTTTTTATTGCTTACCATTGTTTCTCTTCTCACCTTGCGTGGCCGTAGCCTAAAAAGAGGGGAAAGTTCTAAGTGTTTTTAATTTGTCTCATACCTGCAAAATGATTTGGAGATGTACAGTCCCAATGGGGAGGGTGCACCTGCATCTTTGTCTTGGTACTTGTTTTTCTGCCAGTTTGGCTATGAAAGATGCAGTCCTGCATCTGTGTCCACCTGATGTAAATGCCTTTCTGAAGAGTCCTGTATCTGCCTCTTGCTTCTCTCAGGAGCCCTTCAGGGATAGCATAATATATTCAATATGGGAAGCATTTTACAAGTTTCTCTGCAGTACCTGGGTGAAGAACATAAGGCCAATTGTCTTTGAAAAGAATTCTCAGGCGTGAGCAAGAGTATCAAGCTTTTTCTTTCAAGGTGTAATGATCAAGGAGATGATGCTGGAACAGCAAATTCCTGCCATTCACAAAGGAGCGTCTGTTATAGAACATGGAGAAAGAAAATGTGGAGGAGCTTTTGGAGCCCTAATAATTGACACTTGGTGAGACGTTTTTAGCAGGAAATCTGACAAGAATTCTGTCTTAATATAGCGTGTACATGCTTCCCTGCTTGTTTCTGTGGTTCACTTGAGGTAGTTAATAAGCACGTTGGAGGATCGACGGGGAAAACAAACCTCAGAACTCTGGAACTGGCACTTGTCGAGCATACAGCATCAAAACAAGATGTAGCACGTGTCAGAACTGTCACCTTCTGCAGAAACACCTTTTTCCTTGGCTGGGCAGTGGTTGAATAATAGTTGTATTCATCTATCCCTTCATTGTCATACAACATCTGTGTATCTCGGACTGTCCCGGTGGAAGAGGTTAGGAAACTTACTGTGCTTAGCAGGATAAATGATCAGAGTGGTAGTGTGATCCTACTTGCCTTGAAAGAAAGAAAAAAAAGAAAAAAAGAAGAAAAAAAAAAGATTCTTTTAATGATTTTGAGTGTAGCAAGATAGGACATAATGAATTTGGCTCCAGACCAGATAATCCTCTTTTGTGGATGTTACAACACTGGCTAGAGCAGTGATTACAACATAATACAAAAGAGGCTTTATTTATACTTTACTTTTTCTTTCATGTTTTCCATAATTAAAATAAATATGTCTTACTAGAACAGAAAAATTTTACTGGCTTTGCTTTGCGTGCTGGGAGGCATCAAGTATTTCTTTTTTTTAAGAGGAAATGTGTCACTTGCATTTAATTCAGATAAAAATAAATGAAGATAGAACTAATTTTAGAAGATATTTTTTTTAATTTGTTGAACAACTGTTGTTTTAAAATGGATAGCCTGCTGCGAAAGAAACAAAGCCACTTCAACAAAGCAGGAAATCAATAACCACAAGAAAGTCTAAAGAAAATTAATGCGTACAGTGCGAGCAAGTGACATAAAAATGATTTTCTGGTGTAAGAATGGTAATAATAGAAGGCATATGGAGTGGATGAAAAGCACGATAGAAATATCCATAGAAAAGATGTTTTTCTCTATTTCTATTTATGAATAATGACCTGTGTGTTACAGGATTTAAACTTTGAAGGGGCTGGATGGTGGTTTTCTTCCTCATTTCCCCACCCCTTATTCCTCGGTAAATATTTATGATTGCAATGTTTAGTAGGCTGGCAGCTCTGGAAACGTATGTCTTTCATTTATCACCAGGAAATCTCATTACAAACGCTCTCTTACTTGAGCTCTTTGAGTCTTTTTCAACAGCTTGTTTTTTTTAAGGCATCTTTACTAAGGAGCAGTGACTTGTGCACGCGATGGACGACTGAGGTGCAGTTAAGTCAGCGGCCAGATGATGTTTGCTCATGGCAGGAGCAGGACTGTGCTTTGACAAGCTCTTGCAGTGCAGACAGACACACATTTTTGCATTTTGTCTTGTCTTCTGGAAGCCCAGTTAAATGTTGATTGTTCGACCTGAGGGAAGCAGAAGTGGCTGCTGGGAAGTGAACACCTAACACCCGCTTTGTCTCTCCCCAAACCCTTTCAGTCTGAAAGGAGATTGTTTTAAAAACCATCAGCAGGGACAACTTGGCTGATAAATGGTTTTATTTAAGCAAGGAAATACTTTATTTCATACAATCCACGAACTTGTGAATAACTCATACCATTTTTTAATGGCCTGAACTGATTTCTGCTTTTTCTGTATTTCACTCCTTGGTTTCAAGAGTCTTGATGATTTTAAAAATCAAAAAGGCACTTAAAAAATGATGTTGTGTTTCTCTGTCAGTGACAAACCAGTTGTAACTGTGGTGAGAGAAGTTCATGGGTATAGCTGTTGATAGAAAAGCAGAGAAGCTTTTGGGCAGACAAATACTTCAGATAAAGAAAAAAATAAATAGTATTTGAAGCTAACTGACTTGAGAATAGCTATTCTCACTTGGATATGTTAGACCACTTGGGAGGGAAAGGGTAAATGGTACTGGTGGAGCAGAGGGAATATCACCAAGAAGGAAAGAGTGAAGTTGTAATCTCTCAGGGGAGGGAGTAAGACCTGTTGATCACGGAGTGCAACAGGGAGAGGTCAGGGAGGAATTAAGTATCTTGAAACTGGTGTCTTTATTGAATGCATGTTTTTGGGAGCCAGCTGAGCTATAGATTCTAGCTGAGACGTTCTTCTCCTCCTACAGTAAACAGTTCAGAACTGGAGAGTGCAGTGTGGTTTGTTGACGCAATAATTTCAATCATCTGTTATTGCCAAGAGTTTTAATCAGGTGAAGTTTTTGTGCGTGTGCAAAGCCTGGCAAGTTTCTAACATTGCTGCAGGGTAGATTTTGCTTAACATAAGTGAGATTGCTTCTCTGGTTTTATGCTGAGGTAACAGAGAAAAGTTCAATAGTAAATCACTTGTGTGGAGATGCTCCTCTCCTGCCTCTTCTCCATCTTCTGCTCCTTTTGCTGACCCATGAAGTTCTTCATAGTTGTAACAGTCCTGAGGTGATGCTTGGAGAAAATTCTTGCCTTTTTCAAGGGCCATGTGGCCGTGTTGAGATAAATGGTACAAGTGGACCAAGGTCTCACCTCAGATGCAAGTTAATTTGATTAGCATATCATTTTAATCAGCGCTCTCTCCAAGAGCTCTGATCTCTTTCGGAGGTGGTGTAACATGAAGAACTGTTTGTTAGGCTTCAGTTTCTGTTCCTAAGCCCAGTACTGAAGTCAGAATTTCTGAGGTCAGGGTATTAACTGAGAAGTTTAGGTATTATGAAAAATTTCTATACAGAAAGCCCTGGCCCAGGCTGCCCAGGGCAGTGGTGGAGTCCTCATCCCTGGAGGGGTTTCAGAGCTGTGTAGATGTGGTGTTGGGGACCTGTTGATGCTGGTTTTAACAGTTGCACTTCGTGGTCTTGAAGATCTCTTCCAGCCACAGCGATTCTGTGATGCCTGCCAAGCACTGTCAGAGCACTTCTCAGATACCCTGCTACTCCTTACAGAAGCTGCCCTTTTATTCCATACACATTTACTCCATAATAATAATAATCTCTTCCATCTGGAAAATTACTGCAGGTACTTTCACTTCATTTTAAATGATGAATTTAAGTCTTTTCTGTAGAGTTTTTTTTCATAATCTATTTCTGTGAATATCACTAATTTTGTTGGATACATTTGTTGGACAACTGCAGAACTTAATATTTAGCATTTCTCTTCGTAGTAAAATTTGTTGTTTTGAGAATAAAACTTAAAAAAAAAAAATCAAAGAAATGAAAACCAACCAACCAAAAAAAAACCCCACACAACAAAAATTAGAGCACAGTGTTGGTTTGTTTGCTTTTGTGTGTTTGTAGTTAAAATTCAGGCTCTTGCACTAATCTATACCCTTCTTGTCAGCTGAGGACTAACTTGCTGTGTCCAGCAGTTCAGCCCCTCGTGTGCCGCCCAGTGTGGGTCAGGATAAGGGCAAGGAGATGATCCCAGTGCAGAGGTGCCACCATCCTTGCCAGTGGGCCCAGCTGTGGCCTGTGGAGGGGCCACTGCAGAGCTGGACGGGGCCATCTGGAGCTGGCCGTGTCTGGCATGGAGCAGCCCCTGCTACCCCACACTGCCCGTGTAAACCCAGTGCATGCTGGCCAGCCTCAGAAGCACAATCTTTTGATTTACTGCCAAAAATATTAAGACATTATTTGCTCGGCCTGTAACTCCATGCGTGTGGGGAAAATTTCTGTTGAGAGTGCTGTTGAGGGTAGGGGGGAAAGATATCACCCATAGCTCAAAGAGCAACAAAGGTTGATTTTAAAAATGTATTCATTACTAAGTAGTAGAAAAAATAATTGCAGGGTTTATTTCTGGGACAAGGTTAAGAAAGTCGTGGATAATCCATCACTTTAAGGTCTCTAAAATGAAAACTAGATGGCTCTCCCAGAGCTCCGCTCCAGTTCGTTTTGTAAGTGTGAGCCTGCATCAGGACTGTATGCTCAGGAAGCAACATTTTGGGGTTTTTTCAGTTCCTAGGAGGGGAGTCCTTTATAAGTCTCTAAAAAACAGAATCATGACTAAGATTGAGAAGAAAACCAGAGCTGAGCTTACACTTGATGCCACAGAGCACCAAAACACTGTCTGCAGGTACGTCAAGGAGCAAGAGGAAGGGTAGGAGGCCCTGAGAAGGTCTCCGTGAGTTTCTCACCATAGCAGAGTTTGCTCTTCCAGTGTGTGCAGGTACTTACTGTGTCGAGTGGCTTCTCCTTGGAGTCCTCCCGAGTTGCATGTAATGCCAGAAGCTGTGAATAGTTTAGCCTCAAAATGAAGGAATGACATCCAGTGTCCTCGGCCACAGGAAGAACATCAGTCTCCAGTGTGGGATCGCTTCTGGGTCATCCTGGTCAGGGATTTCTCCTTGTGCCTTGAGAGTTTTACTGACAGGCAGGGCTGTTTAAATGGTCTGGGTGTAAAGTTCCCTTCATGGTAGCATCTTGCACTAATGGGAAGATGTTCAAGACAAATTTAATATCCACGTTGAAAATCTTGCTTCCGTCTGTCTTATATTTTTGTGCGTCCTAAAAGATTGGGGTTTGTTGTTTAAAAACACATTTTCTTTTGTAGATTTGCGGTAGAAATAATAACCTTGTCAGTCTTTAACAGATGAAATACTGACAGTCCCAAAATCTGGAAAGGTAAAAGTGAAGCAGCAGAGCTACTTATTTACACTGCCTGTTTAACTTCATGCTGTTCCAAGACCACTGGCTGACTAAAGGGTGTTTTCCGTATTGCCGAGGTTAACCCTCAGATGCTTATTTCTGGATAGAATCACCTAATCATAGAGGCTCCTTTTGATTGCCAGGAACAATTCTTCCTTTCAACTTCAGTATAGATGCAAAGGGTGATACAGAGGACTGCTTCTATGTTCTTTCATTTATTATTCTTTGAAAGATGAATTTCAACTTTCTAACTTTGAAGAGCCTTTGCAAAATTGTGAAAACACTGAAGCTTGTAGTGCAGAGATTAAAAACAGTTAAAGCAAGAGTAGTTTCCCATTGCATTCAAGTGGAATTGCTATAAAAATATTGTACCATGGCACTACAATATCCCAGTGTTAGGGAATTAACTGTCATCTCCCATGGGTTATGTGATACTCAGTGCCGTAAATACATCTAGTGCTTGCTATTAGGTTTCTGTCTGTAGATAATAGGCTTAAACAGTCACATTTTTTACAAGTTTCATTGGATTGAATCGTATTGAGATACAGCTCAGTGGAAAACAGCAGTATTTCAAAATTTTCTTTGTACTAATGTTCCCCTAAATAGGCATTGAATTCAGACACAGGTTAAAAGAAAACTTGTAAGGATCTAATATAATTCTGATGTGTATGACATATCACGAGGATTTGTAATAGATGGTGATTCTCTGCTTGGAAAGTATCCATGTAAATATTTGGAGAAGTATGCATTTGGAAACTATAAAGTAGGGCTTGAAAAAAATTGGTGCTAAATGAACTCAGCTGAAAGGAGATTTATATCTCCTCAGGGTCATGGCAGATCTGTGCACTGGGTTGGAGTGTGCGCGGCAAGGTCTGGGATGTTCAGCTACATTAATGAAAGTGAATTTTTTCCTGCCCTTTCTCATTCAATTTTTGGCTTGGTTTTTTGAGTTTTTTTTTCTTGGTCTTTGGGATAAATGCTGAAGATTTTATACTGATGATTATTATTCAAGTGTTTTCTACTAGCTGAGATGGAGACAGTTTGTAGTCACTATGCAGTCCTCGCACATCCTTATCCCAAGAGACAATCCATGATTCAGTCCTGAGGTCCTGGTTTTGGGACCCGCATCTTCTGAGTGATGGCTGGGCTGAGCAATATCCTCCAGCCAGGGGCAGAGCCTGCTGACAGCCCAGAAATTGAGCTGTCAGTCCAGGAAGGAAGCCCATCAGGCTCTGAACAGACACGCAGTGAATAGCAGCAGGTAACAGAGACCTGTGGGGTCCTGTGTGCTCGTCCATATGCTGGATTTGAAGCTTGCTGCAAGAGAATTACTGACACTTTCTGAGGCTCTTTGAGGAAGGCAAGTCATTAAGGGCTCGCTCATGTGAAATCTTTATTCTGTTTGCGTCTTTGCCAACATCAGCTGCAGGCTGCTTGGAGCGGAGCTGTGTTTGTTCCCATGCTGACCCCAGTGCCTGCCTTGTCGTTTCTGTACGTCAGTGCTGAGGTTTCACATACAGGTGGAATAGTCCTCCAACCGTTTCCAGTGGCTGACTTGTAAATACTGAATAGTCAGGTATTTTGGGAAATTTAAAAATAGCCCAAATGCATATGCCATAATAACACTGCCTATAATCTCCAGTGGTTCACAGCTTCCCCTGGAATCAAAAGCCAAGCAGAGCTATCCGAGGAGCTGAGCGGAGGTTTGCGAGGCTCATTATGTACTTGGCAATATCACCAGCACTTTCACATTTGGTTTAGCTGGACATCTTGAGTGAGCATTGTTTTGACAACAAATCTGTAATTTAAATTGGTGGTTCTGGATATGTAGTTAGTGGCATAATTCCAGTGCTGACAGGCCCCCTCCTGCTAGGTTTAATCTAGGTAGAGTGGGTAACAATACCGCTAGAGACACAGCAGCAGGAACTTTGTCTCACGATCTCAAGTTGCTAAATTAACTGTATTTTATCTGCTTTACTGCATCTTCACTGCTATAGTTACCAAGTTAATGTAGTTAGATTAAATTAGAATATGTACATGTGCTGTAGTCACGCTCTCAATTTCATTCCTGCCGTCCCCTTCAGTTGAGCTGCTGCGCTGTGTTTTGTCTTGTCTGCAGCTCTGAACCACCACGATTCTGAAATTTGGTGATTTACTCCCCTTTTTCCTGTGACAAGTGTTATTTGCCAGGGAAAAAAAAACAGCAGGAATGTGGATGTACTTCTATATCTGCAGGCACAGTCATAACTAACACAGAGTTATTTGAAGTTTTAAGTCTCAGTGAACCAAAAATCCTCTTTTTTTTTTGGTTTGAAACTTATTTTCCAATGCCTGACTTCAGAAATAAGAAGTTAAACTTACTTAGTCAAGAACCAATCACTTGTTCTCTCTTGCACTGAGGCTACAGTAACATTTCCATACTAGGAATTCAGGTAATTTTTCTTACTGTAGACCCAAACTTGAGTTTTAAATAAATAACCCAGGCAGTAAATAACCAAAAGCTCCTGTACACCCTGATGGGGGTAACTCCAGAAGGCAAGTGTCTATGAATGGAATAGTTTTACAAACAATTTTATCTGGTATTGACTCTTTCACAATCTTCAAGCTGTTAATATATTACTCTATCAGGGTGTTTTAATGGATCTGTTGAAGAAATTTTATAGAAAGCTCATTTAAATTCTGTATTATTTTTTGCACAGTTAAAAGCAAGTCGTCCTGAAATTGTGGCCTCTCTGAGGTAGTACATAAGACTGCATTGAGATATACTGAGACAATGATGTCTTATAAAAAAATAAATTTTACTGTAAATTAGATCATTTTATACTTTATAGTGCTTCTATAGCTTTTCAGACAGCTTTATTGAGTATATTTTAATGAACCAGACTCGCATTTCTTTTTGTTAAATAAAAATATTTAATTCTATTGTAGTACTTGAAGATCCCTGTGTTGCAGGCAGAGAAATGCCCAGCCTGTCTCATACAGGAGCTGGACTGAGCCACAGATAACTCCTGGTGATCAATCTTAATCCCAGTTGCTACAGAAGGAGACTTTTCTTATAATTCTTGTAACTCTTAGTGCTTGTTCATATTTACTTGTTTTGGAGAAGCTTCTTAATTTACTTATCAACTAATTAGAGAGTCTCAGCTTTCAGTGGTGAAACTCTGGGGGGAAAAAACGACCACCACCATCTGGAGTCTCTGCCAGGCTACGCAGGTAGAGGGTGGGTGAGTTGTGAGGCTGAGGGGCCTTCATTCCCGGAGCACCAAAACTCCCTGCAGGGGTTTTGGGAGAGTAAGTGTACGTGGGCCTTGGTGACAGGCTTGACGGGTCCTGCTTCCCGCCCTCCATGGCACTGTTGACTCCACTGGAAGAAGCCAAATGGAGTGGAGATCCCAGGAACTTGAGTGCTCCTGGCCTGGGAGTAAGAGGCTCCTCCAGGTCAGGAGCAGCTGGGAAGATGGCGCCGGTCTGTCCTGAGGCAGCTGTTTCACCAGCCGGGAGTGTGGAGTGGGCCCAGTTTAGATGTAAGTACATTGCAAACTGGCTGTGAGCTGGGCCAACTGGAGATGGCCTGGTCAAGAGTGGCCATATAGACAGGGTCGGCTGGCGCCATGTTAGCTTGTTGTCACTGCTGCTTACGCAGGTGCTGTTGGTGGGGAAGCTCCTCAACGAACAGACCTCCTTCTTGCTAAGGGCAGTATATGTGATATCGGTGCTATACTGACTTTAATCCTTGATTTTTTTAACGGAAGAGTGCAATAATATTGTGCTATTTTCTATTCTTAATGGTCATGTTAATAAAGATGCAGTATGCTGCTGTAGTCCCGGCTCTGAACAATTCACTGCCATTAAGGAGTCTTTTTTTCTAACGGTAACACCAGTTAAGTAACGGCTGAAAAGAATTTCAGATTTGTGATGCTTTAGGAAGCAGCTTTCACTGACGTTGTCACTCAGGCTGGTGTCGAGGACCTTCCTCACTGGAGAACTGAGTGGGAGGATTTTGTTTTGGAGTGTCAGAACTTCCCTGCACCATCTCCTTCGGCCCACTGAGGCGAGGAGGGAGCGCACTGAGCCCGTGGAAGAGGAGCTGTGGCGCTCCCTGTGCCGGTGTGGGCACCGCTTTGAGAGTTGCTATAGGGACCGGTTTCTAGTTATCAGCTCAACTAACTTCATGTATGATTAATGTTAATTACCCATTTTGCACGGATGACTTTTTTCCTCCTGCTGAACTGGCTCTTGTTGCCTTTGATGTGGCTGGTGATCCAGTGTCCTGCAATGGTTAGACAAGTGATCAGTTTGCCAGCGCTGAGAGGAGACAGAATCAGGTTGCTGAGAGGTCAGAGTTTGCTTCTCTTCTTAAACACTGAAAGGTCAAGTAGAGTTTAACTACCATTGGCATCTTTGAAATGTTGTAATAAATGCCAAAGCAAGCAGATTATTTTAAATCCATGCTACAACTAAAAATCTATGGTAATAGGAAGTCATTTTAACTCAAATTATCCAAATACTGTGTTTATTGGTAAAGGCTTCAAAGAGCACTTTTCACAATCACTGGGAGGCATGTCATGATTTTTGAGGAGAGCAAAATATTAATTTGTAATTCCTGCTCCAGTTTCAGGAGAGCAAATAAGATTTTAGGGTTATGTGGTTGCTTGGTTTTGGTTCTTTTTGTTGGTGGTTTTTGTCTTTTACTTCTGAGTACTTGCACCAGTTACTTGCCAGTATTATCAGAGCAATTTATGCAGCATGTTGTATAGTACGTCTGTATTCTCCTTTAAACCTAATAAAATATGTTGTTATTGAAGGAATCTGTGATACATAGGAGAGTTTCCTATATCACCAAACTAGCATATTTTTATGCCAAACAGCTCAAGCCTCGTGGAATCAATAATTAATTTCTTAACTGGATATCTTTTGGAGAAAAAAAAAAAAACAACCACAAAACAAAACCCAGAAATCAGCTTTCCTTGCTTAAATTCATACATAGTTGATGACAAAAATGACAAGTGTAGAAGTAAAATTCAAATCTTAACGATCAAAGTATGGGGTACCTCATCTATCACAACTTGGAAGAAATGGATCACAGGACGTGTCATATCTCATTGACACCGTGAGACGTAATGCTTTCCCTTGTTATCTAGCTAACTGCCAAGCCTACCAAGTTTATAGGCTGCTAAGATAATGTGCTGGTTGTAATCCACTTGAGTTGCAGAAATATGAAGTACTGTTGAAATATATTTCTACTTGGTTTATTCTTTCCTCTCAAGAGGACAGGGTACTATTTCAGTCCCTCTGAAGAAGCCCAGAGAATGCAAAGCAAAACATCAGGATAAATTATGCTAAATGCTGGACTAGACCCCCGAGGAAATCATGCTTCTGTGGTACAGTATTCCTCCATTTATCTTACAAATGTTACATCAAATGTTAATTTTGTAAAGGGAAAGCATTCAAAGATTCATCTGATCCTTTTAATAATAGTTTTAATGTTACGGGGTTATTTGTCAAACTCGTAGCATCCTAACTTACTGTTCCAGTTTTGACAGACCATTCATACAGAAAATATTTTGGGCTACTAATACAGAACATTTTCTTTCACAAAACACAAATAGCCTAGCAATTAAACTCCAAAACTTAACAAATAATTGCCAGCAAGCAATTACCATTCAATTAAAGAGTAATTACATGGTTATTTGTGCCCTGTAAAATAAAGCATTACTGAAATCAGTAACGCAATCAATATTTTAGCAGAAACAGGATGCTGCAGTGATGGACCTTTCAACCTGTGCTGATTAAATTGTCATCCAAATAACAGTTTCCTAGTTAAATCACCACATGTTTATTTGTCTTGATTAATATGCAAATTCACTTCTGATTCTGGTAAGTCTCCTATATTTAAAAGCACAAAAGTAGGGCGCTATCATACATCACCGGTCATGTGCTCTGTGTTTCCACTGATTAATTACATTTCACAAAGTGGTGATGAATTTGTGGATTTTATGGAATATCGTTGTCTATAATGAGCCTAAAATAGAGTTAGAAAAGAGGGAGCCGATCAGTAATTTTAACAAAATCACAAAAAAAGGCCTGTTTTGTGTTGTGATTTAAATTACAAATCCTTGGGATGTCTGGGGAATATATACAACTTGGAGAGGAAAAATAATAAAATTAGCTATCAACAGGAGTGGAAAATGAAGGGAAAACAGACATTAATGAACGATTTCTCAGCATTTTCCTACATAAATTTTAACTGTCAAATATATTGCTCAAAATGTAATTTGGTCTCTGACAAATTTAATTCCAAACGAAATAGAAAAAATGAACACCATTCAGATTAGCACATTTTTCTCTTCCAGAGTTAGAGGTTTTGTGAGGATGGTGTGGAGGGGATGAGAAGACTGATGGTGGAACCTTAGTGTAAACATGGGTAAAAATCTAAACCCTCCAGCCATCTTCACTCTCAAGGAATTGATGACCCAAGTGGTAGCTGGGTTTGTTGTTGAGGTATGTTAATAGAATTTTAATCTGTATAGACTTGGAGCTGGCCAGTTTATTTGCATTTATTTAGTACAAAGAGTAAGATGACTAAATTTATTAATGAGAAGAAGGTTCTTGTCCTTCTGGTTTAGTCTCCCATGGTTTTCACTTGTGACCGTAACCCCTGCATTGTAAAAAGTTTGAGAGAGATGTCTGTAAACCAGCAGGTTCTAACTTAAGTAACATCTCATTTAGATGTGAGTCATTTTCCCTTCACAAAGACCTGTTGGTGGCAAATCCAGAATTTATGTAGAGCTTTTGCAGTGTCAAAGAAACACATTTAAGATGGCTTGAAGCTGATCGTTCCTGTTAATGCCTCCTTTGTTATCAAGGAGGAAAAGATTTTTCTACACTTCTTGAATATATAGCTTTCTTGAATGAGATAAAATAGAAGGTGAAGAAGAAAATGCAATAAAAGAGCAGGGTGACAAAAGATTAGGAGAAATATTATTAAATAAAGTTAATATTTACATGCTAATGCTATTAGCATTTATATGCTAATACTTACATAATCACAAATGATGTCTTACTCTCCCCAAATGATAATTCTGTTTGCCTTATGATTTCTGTTCAAGGCATGTATTAGCAATTTCCCCTGGATTGTGAAGGTTAGATGTGCTTTAAATAGCAAATGTGAAAGTTGTTGAAATTTTAGACTTTATAAGATGATGGGAAGCGTAGCAGGCGCTGGGAGTGTTGAGATAGACCAGGGAGATTTCATCACTTGCTGATACCAGCTGTAGTCTTGACAGCAGCATATTCACAACATAAAGTAAATCCCATAAAAATTTGGAATCTACTAACATTGTTTCCTTTGTGTATATCTTATTTTTTAATAAGATTTAGAGCTACCATTTGTGTCCTGTCCCAATGACATGTCTGACTTGGTGTTTAAACAAAAATACCATAATATTTGTTTCATCAAATGGGGCTGGGAGTGTTTGGATTCAGATGAGCTACCAAGGTGCTTTCTGTGACTTCTGGTGTCCTTCCAAGTGAAAGGTCTTGCTGAGAGGTGACAATGGGTGACACGGTCTCTGGTCACCTCCAGGCAGCCTCGCTGGCAGATCTGCTGCAGACTCGGCCGTAGTGTGTCGAGTGCTGCTGGGTGGCTCTTGGTTCCTTAGTTCAGGACCTGACACTGAGCATTTTGGGTTGTTCTTCACATGTGAACTGCAGAACACGGTGTTGAAGGCCCACTGGTTCTTAGGCAGGTAGCGTGTGAAAGATGGACACTTGGCTGGAAGTAACATCCAGCCTTCAGTTTTTCATTTAAAAGCTGACTTTACATTTGAGACAAAGGACTTTGGTTTTATTTGAACAGGTTTAGCTGGCAACAATTCCATCCATATTATTATGGCTACAGCTGTATAACCCAGACCCCTAGTAGTTACTAGTAGTAGTAATAGTCACAAAAGGGTGTGAATAGCTTAGAAATGTGCATTACTTTGAAGACAAAAACCTCATTCTCTTCAGAGTGTCTCACACCCCAGAGAAAGCAGTGCGGTGTTTCCCAGCATTGCTCGCCTTACTCGTGGAGCTAGGCAAGATAGGAATGCAGCCCGTGGGACTCTGAAAGGGTGCTGAGTAAGTTTTGATGTGAACTTCTCATTTTTCATCAAGCTAGTTTGGCTTTTTTTTGTTTTAACCCTGGGCTTTCCATACACAACAGTGCATAACCACAGATGGGAGACTTTCACTTCTGCTTGTAGCCCACTCTGGGCAACACCTACAGCTTTGGTCTGGTATCCTCGTGGGCTGGGAGTTACCCACTCGCAGTCAGCAGAGCCATGGGCAGAAAGGGCTGTCTGTGCAAAAACTGTGTAGCCAGGAGTGAAACTCTGTTGTCTCCCCTCCTCTTCCTCTGAAAACCCACATCAGAAATACAGTGTCTCTTCAGCAAATAGATTAAAACTGTTTATTTTTTAACATGTTTTCCTTAAATTAATATCAACATATGGAGTTCTATGCAAAAGATTTGTTAGTGTTTGGGCCTGAGAAGAGATTATTTTGTAGCTCTGTTGATTGAGCTCTTCTGCTGGAGAAAACTGCTAATTTTAGGTGTTTTGTAATTATTTTTTCAGAGATGGTAAGTGCCAGCTAAGCACTTACACAGACACATGTATAAGCACAGGCTTCTGTAAACCAAAGGAGCACTGATTCTTTTTTTGTTTAACCCCCCCACCCCATACCAGCCTGATACTGTCTGCTCAGTGATATTCTTGGGCAGTGGATGATTTCGGGAGGTGATTTTTACTAGAGAATGCATGTGTGCATCTAATTTCCTGTCAGAGTCAAATACTCTTGCTTTAGATTCACCTTATTCCAGCCTAGTGAGTCTGGGCTCTTGTAGTCGGCTTCGCTTCGTAGCCATCACAGTATGATAAACAACTTAGAGCATAAAAAAGAAAAATGGAAAAAGTACCGAATAAAATGAAATACAAAATGGACAAACCCTGAAGCTAAAAAGAGGGGGGAGAGGGGGAATAGTTTTCTAGAGATAAAATAATAAACCAAAAAAAATGATTTTGTGCTACTTTGATGTACAGTAAAACAAAATAACACTAGCACACTGTGAAAAATGGACAGGTTAATCGTGCCTCTGTGTAGTGTTGCTGGAAGTTGTCTTCATTTAAACACAGAGTTTGTCTTACATTGATGGAGGGCTTTGCAGCACTAAGTTGATAGAGTCAAGTTTAACTTAAATTTCTTCATAAACCAGAAGTCATTTTGGAAATGCTTTCTATTCAAACCTCATTCGTTGTTGCAGCCTTCTTATTTTATCCAACATTTCACTATATTTTATCAAAAGCTCTATTATTCAACAGAGTAAAATTTCTTCTGGTCCAGGAGAAGTGGCGATACTTTTTGAAATAGGAGGAGGTTGTATTTTTATTAGCTGGCTTGGGGAAGAGTTGATTCAAATGTTTTTGTATTTTTTTGGTCTGTAAATCTCTGTATTAGGAGGGCACTGCAGGGTGATGACACGTGCTGACACTGATGGGAGGGCTAAGTGTGCTCAGTGAAAACAATAGCGAAATGTAGCAGGTCTTCAACATTTTGGATTAAAAACTGCAATCATAATTCATAAACTGGTCAGGGGAGCGTGTGATTTTTAACAGGTTGGCCTAGCATGTTGGCTTAGCCTGTAATAATGAACACCACCAGTCAGTCTGTAAAGATAAGGAATCACTTCTGGAAAAGCTCGGTGTTAAATTATTGCCGCCTCTTCAGACGTAGGCAGCTGGCTGCCCAGGTTCACAAGGCAGGGTTCACAATTGCGTTGCATACAAGGTTCCAACTTCTCATCTTTAGGCAGCACAGCTTGTAGTTTCCTGTGGCACAGTTGTGTGGCATGGACTTTAGAGCAGTTGCTGCTGAGACCCTTCTCCACTAGCCACTTGTAAGGTCCTGGTAGCCCTGGGTAATGGAAGAGCTTGATTTAGTGTCTGGCTAGTAGAGGTACATGTAGATGTGCCTTCTGCAAAGCAGCCTGGTCAGCCAGGGGCTGGAAGCAGTGGGGCTCTATTCATCCTGCATGGGGTCTGAGCTGATAAATTCTGGTGCACCCCATCTAAATAGCTCTGGAGTCCCTGTAGTCATTGCATTGTTAGCCCACAACCCCTATAAACCATGGCTTGTGAGCGAAGCAATGCATGCGGAAAAACTTCTTTCCATTGAGGGTGATGGAGCCCTGGAACAGGCTGCCCAGGAGTGTTATGGAGTCTCCTCCTTTGGAGGGGTTCCAAACCCACCTGGACATGATCCTGTGCAAGCTGCTCTGGGTGAACCCGTTTTAGCAGGGGGGGTTTGTCGAGGTGATCTCCAGAGGTCCCTTCCAGTCTCCACCATGCTGTGACTCTGTGATCTAGTTGCATTTTCAAGACTTCCCATGTGCCTGTGAATTTCTTGAGCTCCATTTACAGACAGTAATATTAAGAAAAAGATATTAGCAAAGTAGCAATAGAATAAGGTTAGAAATATGAATTGCTTTCTTTCTGGTCGTGTGGTACTGCTTAAAAAAAACTCCAGAGGTAAAACACCCCCCCAAACAAACCCCCCAAACAGACCATTCTGTTCACTTCTGTGACTTTGAGCTCCCGAGTGTGCTCACTATAGGTTCTGTTTGGCAGTTTATTGTTATTTTGCTTGAAACCCGTGTGATTCTTTTATGTTTAACCAGCTTAATTCTCTTCTTTCCCAGGCAAGAGTTTCTAACATGTTTTTGTGTATCACTGACGCTTCATCTATTCTGTACGAATCAATAGCATCTGTAGTAGGCAAATATTTCAGAAAGAAAATGCGTTTTCATTTATCCTCTTATTTCATCAGCTCACGACCAGGAAGACCCCCCAAGCGTTCCCTGGGAGTTGCGATACAAGAAAACGCACGTCTCCTGCCCCATGGAGTTCCAGGCCTCTTATCACCAGGACTTATCTCTCCGACAGGTAATAAAATCCATCAGATGATCAGCCTCATCTCTTCATACTGCACAGCAGTTAAAATAAACTAATATTGATCTAACTGCCTTGTCCTTCAGGGCTTTTTCAAGCTTTACCAGAGGTTACATTATTGAATTTTTTGAGTGTTCATGAAAACTCTGTTTTGTCGCTGCCGTGACTGAAATCCAATGGATTTGTAATTTAGTTCTTTATTAATTGTAATTTCCTTACAGGAAATTCCATTAAATGTGTTATTTTACTAAAAGAAAAAACCTGAGAAAATGAACTATTGTCTCGGCGAGCCCCGTAGCGTGCATTTCTTCCTTTCAGATGTGGGTGTATTTTAGTTCTCGTGGGATATGAGCAGCGTGGCTAATGCGTATTGTATTGTAACATCATTAATGTATGCTGGGAAGATACAGAAATGAAAAGAAACACTTGAAAAGCAGATAAGTCCACACTGCTGCAGAGGATTGTACTTTAAAAATCTCCAGTCAATATCACCATATAAAAAAACTTAACGTGAAAAGATGTGAAATTATAAACAAGCCCTAAGCATAATTTAATGCACAGTATTTTATTTCACTTCATTAATTTATTAATAGTGTTTAAATTAAGTCTTGTACTATGCTGATGAGTTTCAATTTTTTATTAATTGCTGTGTGCTAAAGGTAAGTTTATTTTGGAACTGAAGTTCTGTGAACACACTATATTCGTACAAGTACTTGTTTAAATAGTCAACAGTAGAGAGTTGTAGAACATCTTCCAGGAAAAGGAGAATTAAACCCAGTGGCTGATAGAATTCAAACCAATGATTGATAGGAGTACAGTGACTTCTCTCTTTATCTTGGGTATTACTCTGCTTGTGGAACCTGTGGCCTTGTGGCCAAGTGCCTCTCAGAGGGTCTCAGCCTTCATGGGAGTAGCAAAGCTGTGATCTTTAGTTTCTCCTAGACCTCCAAGTGTCATGAGGATGCCACAGTGAAGCAATAACCTTTATCACGGTGGAAGTGGGAATGAACTTTCTTAAGCAATGGTCACAGTAACCTGAACTAAGTAGCTACTCAAGTATGAAAGCATTTTGCTAGAGCCAAGCACCCCGGCTGAGTCAGTGCAAGTCCACGTGCTGTCCGTGTGTGTAGCAGGGTTTGAGACCTGCTGTTTTACCCACAGCTTTTTTTAGTAGCTCCATCACGTTCTGAGCTTAGGCATTCCCTGGATGTGGTGGTGTTTATGTAATTGCTAATAGACAGGGAAGCACCAGAGCCACCTTGCATTGGTAATTTCTTGTCAGAAATCCAGGATATTTTTACTTTTCCACCCTGTGTTTGCCAATAGGACCTGAAACCAGGCAGGTTACCATTGCTTTAAACTGGGAAGTATTTCGGGATGCAGTGTGTGGAATATGCACAGTAAAATTGTATCATAGACACATTCTGTGTCTCATCTTTTGAGTATCGCAGAATTTGAGTAAAACTTCTGTAAAGTTGACTTCCTAGCCTGTTGTAAGTTGTTTGAAGCCTGGAGTGAAGACTGGGATACGTCATCCCGCGTGAGATAACACGCGGAGGTTTCCGTGAGAAGATTGGCCCCAGGGGGCTGTCTTTCAGGCAAGGCCCAGGGTGGCCACCTTCCTGACCTTGAGAGCTGCCTGTGAAAACCTCTGCGTGACCAAGTGCCAGTAGTCACAGACAATGTGCCTCAAGGAGCTGAAAGGGAATTTTGGGAGCAGCTTGTAGGCGGAGGAAAACACATTTGCAGAGCATGGCAGCATCGTTGAGAACCCTGGGCGAGATAGGTCCCCTGCCAGCCTGTGGCAGGGCAGCTCTGTGCTAACAGTCTCTCTAGCCCTGTCATTCAGGAGGCTGAGCTCCTAAAGGTTTTGAGTTGTTTTACAAACAGTGTAGAAGTTGGGGGAGTTGCTGAGTGAGGAAAAGTGCCAAAAGAGCCACTTGTAAACTCAGTGGGCATTTGAGCTGTTGTAAACTTGATGGAGCACCCAGGATATGAAGCCTCCATTAGCTTTATTTATATGTATTTACACTTAATTACTGACTGCTTTCCTCTGGTTGCCTTCAACACTTCTGCAATTGGATTCTTTCCTTTTGGCTGAACTAAGAACAAAATGCATTTTAACACTTCTCACAGAATAGAGATTTTTCTTCCAGACTTCCAATTGGTGGATAATAAACTGGAATAAAATTTGCAAGGCCATTAACCTGTTGTCTACTGGCTAACTTTCAGTTTGGTTATTTATGAACTCACTTGCATATAATTTGTTCTAGTTCTGACAGTTTTGGCCCACGGATCGTGTGTAAAACTGATTCTGTTTCATGCCCCCTGCTGCCCCGTGCTCAGTGACCTGCTGGCTTGGCAGAGGCTTTCTGTGTGGAGCACACTCCACTCCCGTGTGGTGTTTCAGATGTCTGTTGGCAGAGGGGAGGAGCAGGACCAGGGCTGGGGCAGTGCCTGAGGAGGGTTTGCAGCTTGCTAGGGCTGGATTCATCCCATCTAGCAGAGCAGATGTTGATCATGGAGGTAAGAATGACTCTTTGGGAACTCTTCTAGTTACCTCCTTTCTCCAAGTGCAGTGTAGTTGCCCGAAGCGTTTCTTTTGCATCTTGATAATCCCTGAGTTTTGATAATCCCTGTTCTTTGTCCAGCACAGGTACACTGATGGTTATGCTGATCTGCCTACGTTGTTCTACAAAAAAAAATTCCACTTGCCTTTCTTATGTGGCCACCTCGTTTTCTAAGGTGTCCAATTTAGCATCTGACTTAGCCCATTTTAGGAAGAGACTCCACATCAGCAAATGCAGCATGATTCATCTATCCATCCCTGCTTCATTTTTACCTCCTCTTTAGCCTTCTGCCAAATTCAGGGGCAGGAGTTTTAATCCAGACTTGCTGTTGGTTGCTTCGGAGGGGTCTGGAAGTTGCTGTTCTGGCTGCAGAGCTCACAGATCTGTCTGGAGAGGGTATTGCAGAGTGATGATTAGTAACTTCCTGCAGACTTGAGCAAGCCCTCTGTGTTTCCACTCCTTGGAATGTGCTGTTATTTTCATCACCCCTTTGGTTTGTGTCAGCTCAGTTTACATGGCCATTTTCACATAATAAACAGGTAGTTAAATCAGGCATCCTGCATTTCCCAGTGTAGAGTGTCATTGTTTTACCTCTTGGCAAAGAGGACTACAACTACTCTTACGTGTAAGTCATCTGTGAAAGAGCTCTAAGTGAAGGTTCAACCATTTAACACTTTTGTAGGTACCTTCCACAGTTGAGAGCACATGAGTTACGATGAGACTGGAGCAGCAGGGTAGTTAAATAGAGAGATTTGAGGTGGTGTCTGGGATATGAGCTGCTGGGAAGGGCTTCTGTCAACAGCACAGTAACCATGGCCAGACCTAGCCCTTCAAGACCCGATATTTAAGTATGATCCATTTTATGTTAATGTAGGGGAAAGTGTTTTCCTTTCTTCTTGTATTCCTGTAGGAAATGTGGAAATCAGCGTGGTGCCCTTGCCTGCTGTGAGGGCAAAGGAAAGATCCTCTATGTCACAGAGAGATGGTCATCAAAGGCTCAGTTCTTCAAACAATGCTGTGTGATGAAGTGACATTAACAAAAAAAGGCTTTATCTCCTCTTAATGTACAAGTCTTTGCCATCAGTGTATCTTAACAAGACAGTTGGGACTTTATTTATGGGAGAGATTCTTGAGGAAGTTTTAGGGACTGAAGTTTGCTGTGTGGAGTGAAGCTGAAATCCATTATAGGATTTAAGCCAGTAGTTCAGAAAACTGTTGATACAGAACGGTGCTGAAAGAGGAGTTGGATCTCTTGGTAGTTGTCTGTGCCAACTTCAGTCCTCTTCTAGAACTACTTCATGTAAGTCATCCCTAAAAAAGGTTAGAAAACCAGTATATGAAGTCCTCATTGCAGTTTTTCTCTATTCTGTTTGTAGAATGGCTATTATTATTTCAATAAAACCACTTTGGGAGCTGCTTTTTCATGTTTTCAAGGTATTGGTGAGGGTGGCTCACAAAGAAAATCATCCTGCCAGTAGAACTCTAGAAGGTTGCGGCACGGGGCACAAACATGCTTTCTGGGGCAGTTGTGTGGTTTTGCTTGCTTGAGTTTGTGTTTTCATTGGTTTGTTTTGTTTTGGGGGTTGGTTTGTTTGTTGTTTCAAGTGGTAGGATGAGGATCTGTGACTGTACGTGGGCTGGGAATCCTGCAGCTGAAACTTATGGGCTGCTGGGAGGTCTGGTGAGACTGGGTGCCAGGGAGATGGATGCAAGCCTGTTGAAAACATTTTTGATGCCTTTTTCTATTTCTGAGGTGTGCTGTCTGGAGCTGTGGGCAGCCTGGTAGTCCTGACACAGTCTATGGTAGTCAGCAGGTGGACTGGGGTGAGGATTTAGGGCTGAGGGCTCAGCGCACGAGCTGGGAGGAAGCCTGGCTGATGGGGAATCCTGTTAGAAGCGGAAGACACGGCATTTTCCGATGGATGCACAACTTTGGTGGCCTTTCTGGATGCAGGGTGGGAGGATTCGGTATTTCAGAGGTTAAGCAGAGATTCAGCCCCAGTTGATGACTGGTGGTAGGGAAAACTTGTTGGAATGTGCTGTGTGCAGAGACTGTGGCCGGTCTGCCAGGAGCGGGCAGAGTGTCCGAGGTCCTCCTGGTGTTAATACCTCCTGATGAACCCCACTGCCAGCGTCTGTCATTGGGGCTCTGCTGGTTTCTTACCCTGCTCTGCCCAGGTGACAGAAGCAAACCACCTGCATTTCCAAACGTGTAAGATAAACTGCTGTTTCATAATCAGCTCTATTAGCTTCACCTCCCTCGAAGCGATGCTTTTTTATTTCATTAACTGGCAGTTAAAACAGACACGCTTTCGTTAGCTGTTTTTCTAGAGGTTTTAAGAATGTTATAATTTAAATACTGACCTGTTTGTACAGATACTTTTTCAGTGTAGTTTTGTCTTATTAATAGTTAAGAGAAGCTCTTGTGAACTGAACAGTATTATGTGATTAATATTTTAGTGAAATTAATATTTTAATAGATATACCAAGTCACATCATTGTGGGACTCAGATAAATAGAACATCTTCCAGGAGTATGGTAACTTCATATATTATTTCAGTTTGGCCATGATATTGGCAGCCATTTAAGCATTCC